>JBAMAX010003611.1:0-76504 GCA_037043745.1 Chymomyza amoena | reverse complement strand
CAATCTACTATAGCAGCTTAAGACAGCGATCAACGGATTGCTTTTAGTTGAATGGTATTACACAAGTCAAAGGAGCACATGAATATTGTACGAGTATACTCTACTGTAGGAAATTTGACATGGCAAAGACTTCGCACATGGTCTTTTTCATTTCTTTAAAGTCTGCCCAGCAAACGCCCTAGCGCTAGCGTACCAGTACGTCAGCGCCACCTGCCGATCAATATAATTATAGGTTGGCGCTGCGCTTGCTTGTATTATCACCCCATGGCCACGGCATTGCGGACTGGAGCGTGTTAATTTTGTGATCTAATCAGGACAGTCAAAATTACCAACCGAGGAGAAATAATCAAACTAATCGGATCAGTCAAAATTCCTAACTGAGTAGTTAAATTAGTTAAAGATCACTGACGACGTGCAGAATCAAAAATATAATAATCGAAGAGTCGAAACCAAAGAGCTTTCCATACGATCCGCCAACAAAACCAAGTCAGAGAGCTACCAGGAGAATATCTGAGTGGGCGTATCGTCAAGGGCGTAATTTGGAGCCTTTCTACATATACGCAAAAATTCAAATAATATACCTACCATATATTGAACTTGACATATATAACAAAACAAAAAAATGGCGTACGTAAAGTCGGGCGCGGACGACTTTAGGATACCCTGTACCACTAGCTTGTAATAAAGTCAGATTTCTTCACAAAAAACCAAAAACAGAAGAATTTTTAAGCAAACAATTTTTTTGACCGATCGTTCCTATGGGAGGTATATGATATAGTCAACCGATTTCAATAAAATTTGACGCAGTGCTTAAATACCTTAAAAAAGATCTGAATGCCAAATTTATTTCAAATATCTTTACAAACAAACAAAACACATCGAATTTTGTATAAAAAACGTGTTTTTGGACCGATTGGTCCTATGGGAGCTATATGATCTAGTCAAACGATTTGGATTAAATTAAGTACAGTGCTTATGAACTATAAAATACTCACGAATGTCAAATTTGGTCCCAATATCTTAACAAACAAACAAACGAAACACAACAAATTTTGTTAAAAAATCGATTTTTTGGAAGATCGGACCTATGTAGCTCCCATACGATATAGTCAACCGATTTTGTTCAAATTTGGCACATTGCTTAAGTGGTCTAAAATTTCCAAACGCCAAATCTGGTTACGATATCTTTATTAAAAAACGAAATATAGCGAATTTTTCTTTAAAAAAGTTATTTTGGCCGATCGGTCCTATGGGAGCTATATGTTATAGTCAACCGATTTCGATCAAATTTGGTACAGTGATTGGGAACTATAAAAAACTTTCGAATTCCAAATTTGGTTACGATATCTTCATAAACAAACGAATTATTCATCTAAATCGCTTTTTTTTTGTCGAGGTCGTCCCAACAACGACAACAATTTATCCCCGATATCAAAAAATAAAATCAATTTGTCTCCTATGGATTAATATGGGATCTAATGTGAAAGTTTGGTAACTCTAGCTCTTACCATCTCTGAGATCTAGGCGTTCACACGGACAGACGGACATGGGTATATCGACTTCTCTAATCACCCTGATCATATTTTAGGTAACTTTGGGGTGTGTCTCCGAGCCCTTCTATATGTTACATACATTTTCGGCTTGCACAAACTTAATATACCCTTGGTACCATACGGTACAGGGTATAAACCGCGAGCGTGTCGGCTCAACTTAAGTGTGGTGAGAAAAATCTCAGCAAAATATTACTTCAAATCAATTTTTTCATTTTTTTTATTTATATGTTTTGGATTTTCTGCTAGATGCAGCAGAAAAAATTATTATTAGAACACAAGTTCAGAAGACATTTCGTAAGAAAACTTATTTTCGGCAACATCTATGTATAAAGAATTTTATTCTTATTATTCTTCGTCCTTATCCGCGAATTTCATATTGACCAGGACGAGCTCATTGAAGTTATTTGTTAGTTCCTTCATCGCGTCCTGATCAAGTACAAAACAACAGTTTGGATAATTGGACAACATATGCCGAACACCCTTAAACTTGGACAAAGGCATCAAATCCAGTTTATAGTCCTTGGGTGTACGCTGTGCCTCTGCATACATATGCATTTGCACGGATACATTCTTCACCCATGCGTTACACTTGGATTTTTATGCACCGGAGGAAGTGTTTTGCCTGTACGTCATAGGCTTGGCACAGAAGGCCAAGTCTGAGATCCCCAGACCGTCCCAAGTGCGAAACGTAATGTTGCCATTTAATATTTTGTTTATGGCCGATCATCTGCCTGTTCTGTTTATGCATAGTCAGATAATGATTTGCATGAACCGTGAAGCTAGCCAGGGCTGCCAACGCTGCATCAAGGATCCAAAGAAGTGCGCCATAAAAATATATGTGTTTTGGCTCATGACACGAGACGATTTCGACAAGAATGTATCCGTGCAAATGCATATGTATGCAGAGGCACAGCGTACACCCAAGGACTATAAACTGGATTTGATGCCTTTGTCCAAGTTTAAGGGTGTTCGGCATATGTTGTCCAATTATCCAAACTGTTGTTTTGTACTTGATCAGGACGCGATGAAGGAACTAACAAATAACTTCAATGAGCTCGTCCTGGTCAATATGAAATTCGCGGATAAGGACGAAGAATAATAAGAATAAAATTCTTTATACATAGATGTTGCCGAAAATAAGTTTTCTTACGAAATGTCTTCTGAACTTGTGTTCTAATAATAATTTTTTCTGCTGCATCTAGCAGAAAATCCAAAACATATAAATAAAAAAAATGAAAAAATTGATTTGAAGTAATATTTTGCTGAGATTTTTCTCACCACACTTAAGTTGAGCCGACACGCTCGCGGTTTATACCCTGTACCGTATGGTACCAAGGGTATATTAAGTTTGTGCAAGCCGAAAATGTATGTAACATATAGAAGGAACGTCGGAGACACCCCAAAGTTACCTAAAATATGATCAGGGTGATTAGAGAAGTCGATATACCCATGTCCGTCTGTCCGTGTGAACGCCTAGATCTCAGAGATGGTAAGAGCTAGAGTTACCAAACTTTCACATTAGATCCCATATTAATCCATAGGAGATCAAATTGATTTTATTTTCTGATATCGGGGATAAATTGTTGTCGTTGTTGGGACGACCTCGACAAAAAAAAAGCGATTTAGATGAATAATTCGTTTGTTTATGAAGATATCGTAACTAAATTTGGAATTCGGAAACTCCATTTTTTATAGTTCCCAATCACTGTACCAAATTTGATCGAAATCGGTTGACTATAACATATAGCTCCCATAGGACCGATCGGCCAAAATAACTTTTTTAAAGAAAAATTCGCTATATTTCGTTTTTTAATAAAGGATATCGTAACCAGATTTGGCGTTTGGAAATCTCAGACCACTTAAGCAATGTGCCAAATTTGAACAAAATCGGTTGACTATATCGTATGGGAGCTACATAGGTCCGATCTTCCAAAACAATCGATTTTTTAAGGCAACATCTGTTGTGTAACGAATGTTTGTTCGTTAAGATATCTGCGACCAAATTTGACATCCGCGAGTATTTCATAGTTCACCAGGCACTGTAGCTCAATTTAGTCCAAGTCGTTTGACTAGATCCTATCATCGCGTCCCATAGGACCAATCGGTCCAAAACACACAGTTTTGGATACAAAATTCGACGTGTTTCGTATGTCCGTAACGACACCTGAAATAAACTTGGCATTCAGATCTTTTTATGGCATTCAAGCACTGCGTCAAGTTTTATTGAAGTCGCTTGGCTGTATCGCTGTGCCTCCGCATAGGCACGATCGGTCAAAAAAATTGTTTGGCAACATCTGTGTATAAAGCATTCTTGTTCTGATTATTCTTCGTCCTTATCCGCGAATTTCATATTGAGCCAGGACGAGCTCATTGAAGTTATTTGTTAGTGCCTGCATCGCGTCCTGATCAGGTACAAAACAACAGTTTGGATAATTGGACAGCGTATGCCGAACACCCTTAAACTTGGACAAAGGCATCAAATCCGGTTCATAGTCCAATTGGGTGTACGCTGTGCCTCTGCATACATATGCATTTGCACGGATACATTCTTGTCGAAATCGTCTCGTGTCATGAGCCAAAACACATATATTTTTATGGCGCACTTCTTTGGATCCTTGATGCAGCGTTGGCAGCCCTGGCTAGCTTCACGGTTCATGCAAATCATTATCTGACTATGCATAAACAGAACAGGCAGATGATCGGCCATAAACAAAATATTAAATGGCAACATTACGTTTCGCACTTGGGACGGTCTGGGGATCTCAGACTTGGCCTTCTGTGCCAAGCCTATGACGTACAGGCAAAACACTTCCTCCGGTGCATAAAAATCCAAGTGTAACGCATGGGTGAAGAATGTATCCGTGCAAATGCATATGTATGCAGAGGCACAGCGTACACCCAAGGACTATAAACTGGATTTGATGCCTTTGTCCAAGTTTAAGGGTGTTCGGCATATGTTGTCCAATTATCCAAACTGTTGTTTTGTACTTGATCAGGACGCGATGAAGGAACTAACAAATAACTTCAATGAGCTCGTCCTGGTCAATATGAAATTCGCGGATAAGGACGATAAAGAACAAAATTCTTTATATGTAGATGTTGCCGAAAATTAGTTTTCTTACGAAATGTCTTCTGAACTTGTGTTCTTATAATAATTTTTTCTGCTGCATCTAGCAGAAAATCCAAAACATATAAATAAAAAAAATAAAAAAATTGATTTGAAGTAATACTTTGATGCTGAGATTTTTCTCACCACACTTAAGTTGAGCCGACTCGCTCGCTGTTTTTGTTTTGTTATACTTAAATTTAACAATATGTCAATTTCAATAGTTTAATAAAAAAAAAATCCTACTCCGATGTTTATTTTAAAAATGTTTTGGCTGTCTGTCGAGTTTTTATCCGAGGCTTTTTTGATATTTTAACTCACACATTAGTTCACCCCTGCAGTGACCAGAGGGTGCCTTGCGTAAAGCTGGAAGTTGAGAGCTACTTGGATCCTCCAGTTAGGGAATCGTCGCTAGTCACGCACCCCAAAGATCGACCCCACCTTTGAGCAGTTCGTTTACCTCGGCTCACATGTCATCTCCAACAACAACAGCACCCTAGAAATTAAACGCAGAATGTGTTTCAATGTGTTTAGATCAAAAACAACATCTCTAAGCATGAAGATAGAATTGTACAAGAAGCTGGTTTTGCCCATCGCTATCTATGGCGCCGAAACCTGGGCTATGGCAGCTTCTGATGAGGAGCTATTAAATTTGTTCGAACGAAAAGTTCTGCGAGAATGGCCAATGGAGGTTACGATTTAATCAAGAAATATACGGTCTATACAATAATATCAAAATTGTCGCTCAAATCAAACAGCAAAGATTAAGATGGCTGGGGCATGAGCATCGAATGCAGGAGAACTGCCCTACGACCGAAGCAGCGTTGGTTTGACACGGTACAGAGGGATATAGATGCGGAGAGCAGAAAAGAAATTGGCACTGTCTGTAGCTGGTCCTGAATCGCAGCGCTATTTCTAGGCAGACCCTAATGTAAATGATAAAGACCATGTGCGAAGTCTTTGCCATGTCAAATTTCCTACAGTAGAGTATACTCGTACAATATTCATGTGCTCCTTTGACTTGTGTAATACCATTCAACTAAAAGCAATCCGTTGATCGCTGTCTTAAGCTGCTATAGTAGATTGAGTAAAAGCAGTTTGTCTAGTCTATTATTCTAAAGTCTTGAAAAAGTCATCTATCGCTTGTTTTCACTCATTTCGGTAGCTTTCATAATGTGGTTGTTAACCGCGAAATTTTCTCCTATGGAAGCTGAAACTACGTCTGCGTTATCATGCTTATAGATTTTATGGTCTCCGAGATCAAGGTGTTCATACGAATGGCTCAATCACTTAGTAAGTAATGGTGAACATTTTACTTAAGACAACTTGTATCCTTACATGCTCCACTCAGCCTTTTACATAGTAACCTTGGCCTTAGGAGTACACTTAATTCGATTAATAAAAGTTTCACGGACTAAAATAATTGATTTGGCTAAGAAACTTATACGTCTAGTTTACAATTAACTTTTATACATCTTCATGTTTCTATGCAATTAAAAGCGCGATTTCAAATTATATAAAGTTTAATTTGAACTTCATACGAATGTTCAATTTAATTTCAAAGTTTGTTTCACATAAGTTTTGGCTTAAGAGCTTCAATGTAAACTTATCTTTTAAAATTTAAAAACACAGCCCACCTTGCATTTCTTTTTTAACATTAAAGTAGTTCCTCTACGTTCGCTTCATTAACGTCATGATCATTGGTGTCATTATCGCTGTCACTCTCGTCGTCTTCATCGTTGTCTTCAGTGCAGCCTGCCAAACCGAAAGTATCTTGAAGTTCATTGTCATCCATTTTTCTATTTTTCGCCTTTTTATATGGTTCTTGTGCTGTTCGTTTGACAGCTTCCGTGCTGTAAATTTCATTTGACTCCTCTTCATCTGTTAACAAAAATATAAGTGTATACTAAATAATACATTTAATTATCTACACTCCATAACTTACCGCTTTCAATGATGTCATAGCCAATAGGTCGCTGCTCATAACTTACATAAACAGTGGGAAACTAAACTATTGTTTTGCCTGCCATATTCTCTCTCAATGTTTTCTGAGCAGCTAAAATAAAGCAACGCGTAGCATTACGTTTAATGCCCTCGGCTCGCAGTAAAAGCTGCAATTGACCTACACCAGCTCTTTGATAATCACACAACAGTTTGTGCTGATTACACGACGTCTCCTGCTGCGGATCCAAATACTTGAGCCACAGCTCACCAAGCAATTTCTGCTCATCACAACGCTCGTCCACAAAGCAGGCTGGTGTTTGGACTGTGCCATCTTTACTATTTTTGCTGGCATTAATAAACAACCATTCCACGCGCCAATACAAGCGATTAAGCTTCCAATTGAGATACGTGCTGTTCTCCTTGTGCCGACTTAAGTTGGGCAGCATTATATTAAGCCGTGTGCCACGTTCCAGGGCAGCAGCACGCATGCGATGCTGCGTTACAGGTAAGATATTCTGATAATGTGTATAGCGTTTGATATGATCACGTTTGCGATTTTCGGTATAGCGCGTGCACTCCTCTAGAAAACAGTAGTCGCTCATAAACTCACGCTCGGTCATGTGCTTGAGTGGCACGAACTTGGTGCGATCCCTTTTGCCATCACAGTTCAGCTCACGTTTGTGTATTTGCACGCAGGCAACGCAGCAGGTCTTAAGCTCGCATTTAGGACAGGCATAACGTGCGGCCTTGGCGGCGCAGACCTCACACATGCCCAGGCGTGATGAGGTGCATATGCTGTAAGCAAAAGACATATATAAGATATATGTATAGAGTTATATAGAAGAGCTTACTTGGTGATGGCGTCTGTCTCGCTCATTGCTACATTAGAATTTCAAATGGTGTAGAAACTGCGCCGAAATCTATTGCTATTGCTGCTGCTTCTTCTGCGCTGATAAACTCAGCTGTTTCTGCGGCGCCACATGTTAGTTAAAAAGTGCTTATGCTAAAGCATGCTTCGTGGTTGTGTAAATAAACTTAAATTCACGCATAATTCGCGAGTACATAAACAAATTGGCCTTTATGTGTAGAAATGTGAAGGCCTACTATTGATCGTCTTTAAAATTGTTTAGTATGAGACGTTTTGGGCTTTTTTGAGCTTGTAGCAGGCATATGTACACAGTTTCAGTTAAGTTCAAAACAGACAGATAGATACAAGTTTTAGTAAAGAGTAACTTTGGTATATTTTATAAAATTATTGACTTATAAATTGTCAGCTCGCTCAAAATTGGTAAATATATAAAAGTGAATTGGCTTATAAGGCGCGCTTGTTTATATCACGTATATGTGTGTGTGTGTGCACGCTCGCATATGTTTAGTGTACAACACGTGTGGACGCGTTGCCAACTTGCCGAAAAAAAGTAGCGATAAATTTGTAATCGTATAATCGTTTTTTATCCACTTGTCGATAAACGCGCTCTGCTGAGCACGCCAAAGCACCGTTATCTACTAAATGTTGACAGTCATCATTACTAGAGAAACAAACTAAACATGGATATTAAAATGGCCGAATTAATATATAATGACGTCAAAACTATGAACGCATGCAACACACTTATACGCTTATATGCAAATTATATATATATAGCAGCAAAAAACACATTTATGTACTTAAATTACGCTCTTTTATTCAAAAGATTCCCTCCTCCAATTGTGTACGTGAGCGAAGAGTGCAAAAATGCTTCGAATGCAGTCAAAGTTGGGTTTAAAAATGTTTACAAGCTCAATGCGGGTTTCAGTGCGCAAATACATAAAGCTTGGCTCGCATCGACGGTTGTACGCGGAGCTAAGCTGCAACAACAGCAGTATAAATAATTTGAAAAACGCCAAAAATCAAACGTATACGCAAACACAACATAATATAGCAATGCAAAAAACTCGTCCTTTTGAGGAGTTGGTCTTTTATCCCAATGGCCATAGGCCGTTAAGCAGCAGCAGCAACAACAGCAGCAGCAGCAGGAATGAAATCGACGTGGCTTATGCGGTGGGTGTTAGAAGTGCATTTATTTTTTTGAAACACAAATTAATATTTATATTTTTTGTTGTTTCAGGCTGCTGTAAGGCAGATGGGCATGCTGCAATCCAATAAACAAGCCATAAATCAATCTTTGGCAAATCGTTCATTTGATACTGTGGCGGATACGGTCAAGTATTTGGAGCGCAGTGGTTTACCTTTGTGTGTGGTTGAACAAATGTCATTTATACACATTGCCGGCACCAAGGGCAAGGTGAGCATTTATGTCTTGGACAGTCTGTACGAACTTGTTTTCCCACTTGTGCACATAACAAACGGAGCGTGCTCTTGAGCTAGACTCTTTACAAACACTTGCTACTGATAAGCTGCTGCTCAAATGCTCTTTACGCTAAACAGATTATGATTTTGTTTGCATTAATCTATATTTTCAATTTAACTCTCTTACAGGGCTCCACTTGTGCCTTAACTGAGTCCATATTGCGCCACTTTAATGTACGCACTGGTTTCTTTAGCTCACCTCACATACTCTCCACCAATGAGCGTTTTCGTATTAATGGCCAGCCACTGGCCAAACACAAGTTTGTGCATCATTTTTGGCATTGTTATAATCGTCTGATGGCACAACGTGAGCACGCCATGGACATGCCCAATTACTTTAAATTTGTTACCATCATGGCCATGCACATATTCTTTGATGAGAAGGTAGATGTTATTGTACTAGAGGTGGGCATTGGCGGTGAAAACGATTGCACCAATTTGGTGCGTAATGTTAGCACTGTGGGCATTACCTCGCTGGGCTTAGAGCATATGGAGCTGTTGGGTGATTCATTACGCATGATTGCTTGGCAAAAGGCCGGCATTATCAAGCCAAATTGTCATGTCTATACGCATGTTAGGCAACCCGAGGCACTGGAGGTGCTACGTGCGCGATCCATTGAAAACAATGTAAGTAAATGCCAAATTTTTGTATACGCTTTAAGCAAATGTTTTAACCCGCATCTATTGCAGGCCATATTGTGCGAAGTGCTACCAACGGAAGCCTATTTTCGTGAAAAATGCTTTGACGACTACAATTTTAATAGTATAGTGCTACTAAATGGTTCCTTGGCCATACAGCTGGCCTATGACTGGCTACGTAAGACGCGTGGACCGCTGCAGCGTAACTTTCCCGTAAATGATGCTATATTGAGTGATGAGGCACTAGAAGGCCTGCGCAACTGTCACTGGCCGGGACGTTGCCAGCATATAGAGTATATGGGCATGAACTTGTATATGGATGGTGCCCACACTATCGAAAGCATGAATGTCTGCAAGGACTGGTTTCTGGAATGCATTAAGGGCAGGTCTGTCATTAGCTTAGTAGTAGCTGTGTTGGCCAAAAGCTAATTTTATGTTTTTTTTGTTTTGCAGCAAAAATCCCAAAATTATGGTCTTTAATCGCACAGGCAGATCGGATGTTACCGGCTTACTAAAACTCTTGCACAAGACATATCCATTTGATTTTATTTGCTTTACGACCAATGCATCTAGTCCAGTTGCCGATGAATCTAATCATGTTATAATGCGCGTCGATGCCGAAAGGCAATTGTATCGAACCGAAGGTATATGTAAAATCTGGGACCAAATATGCACAGAAGCCGAAACGCCCAATAATGCACGCGTCTTTGCAACAGTTTATGATGCATTTGTCGCCACCCGCGCTCGTTACGAGAACCAACAGATAGATGTGCTCGTAACTGGTTCCATACATCTATTGGGCGCTGTTGTGGCGGCTTTGACTGAATTTGAAAAAGATACACAACTAGATTCGAAAGCAATTTAGTTACGAACAAAAATTTTTAGTTCAGTAAAAATTCCAGTGGAATATAAAAAAATCAGAAAAAAAAAGAAAAAATTCAAATATGTATATAATATATTGTAAAAATTGTATATAAAATGCTTCCTCATGTACTTAGATATTTGCCTAAAGAGTATAATAAAAGTGTATCTTTTATATAGAATGTATGTGTATAGTTTGTGTTTTGCCTATGTACACCTAGTATATGTATATAGCATATGTAGATCATATTATTTCATGCGAATTGCTGTACCAGCTCCACTTTTTAGTATCGATTACAAATATGGCAATATTTTGCAGCTGGCAATATTTCGCAGAACCGCATTAAAAAATTTTCAAGCACTTGCGTTAGCTGGAAAGACGTCTAGACCCAGCGATGATAACGACGCATGCCTAAGCTTTTATTTTTTCTTTAGAATAGACAAAAATCCTGCCTAGGGAAAACGAATACCTCTGTCCTTATGAACCTCTTATAAATGAGACTAAATCCTCCAATGAAATCGCTGCCTCGAACTTATCAGTAATACAAGTCCATTACTGAGCAGATTTTTATCCAAGAAATTTCATCTATTTGTCGATTATATAGCTTTTTGAGATATTGCGTATACGTCACAGTGTTGTATGCCTGCAAAGTTGATGTTCTTCGAATCTTTTGACTTTCGATGGGGTTAGTAATTTGGAACTCTTTGAACTTTGAGTCGGTTTTAGCGATCCTAAAAACATATTAAAAATATCGTGCAATTGGTTTCGAATAATAACGTTGTGGGCAGTGCCGGAATTACGGGCGGCTTTTCGAGTCCACACCTCCCCAAAATCTCGAAAAATGCGTTGACAGTTTCATGCGAGCTCTGATATACACTTCCAAATGAAAAATCCCTCCTATGACCAAATCCTGAATCCGTACCTGTTTATAGCATTTTTCATGTTCGGTTACAATATGTGTAATACAGGCACGCAAAAAAGTAAATAAATTTGGAATTCCTTAAAAATGTTTGTGTGTCTGATTTCAAATCCAACGATAAAAAGTCACAAAACCATTTTAAACAAGTTATTTTGGAGATTTTTTCAGAACCTTGACGCTCTAGTAGTTTTGGGACCTCAGATTCAAGAAAATTTGATGATTTATTTATTTTCTCCTAAGTGGAGCATAGAGACTCTTGGAGCAGGGGAATTACCTAGCTGTTGCTGGGTACCCCTTGGAAAACGTCCGTTGTGTTTTGATTCCATGTTAATCAGACATCTCTAGAGAGATCAATTAATGATGGGCCCCATCTATATAAGTGCAGGCCGCCCCTAACCTGGAGAGCAGGCGCTTACTCCTTGGCAATTCGGCTCTCAAAAAGGATTTGCTGACTACCCTTGGATCTTTGATATCGCCGGCATCACTCTTAGATGCATTGACCCTAAGCCAGTTGATCATGATCTAATGAGGGAACGTACCATACTACATGACCGGTCCAGGGGGGTTTTGGTTTTTATACCCTGTACCGTATGGTACAAAGGGTATATTAAGTTAATGCAAGCCAAAAATGTTTGTAACATATAGAAGGATTCGTCGGAGACACCTCAAAGTTACCTAAAATATGATCAGGGTGAATAGAGAAGTCGATATACCCATGTCCGTCTGTCCGTCCGTCTGTCCGTTTAAACGCCTAGATCTCAGAGATGGTAAGAGCTTGAGTTACCAAACTTTCACATTAGATCCCATATTATTCCACAGGAGGCAAGTTTATTTTATTTTTTTGATAACTTATATATTTGAGACGACTTCGACAAAAAAAAAGGGTTTTAAATGAATAATTCGTTTATTTACATATGAAGATATCGTAACCAAATTTGGTATTCGAAAGTTTTTTATAGTTCCCAATCACTGTACCAAATTTGATCAAAATCGGTTGACAATATTATAAAGCTCCCATAGGACCGATCTTCCAAAAACTTCTTCTTTCGTTACCATATTTGGTATTCGTAAGTTTTTTATAGTTTCTAAGCACTGTAATAAAATTAAACAAAATCGGTTAACTATATCATATAGCTCCAATAGGACCAATCGGTCCAAAAAAAGTTTTTTATACAAAATTTGTTGAGTTTCGTTTGTTTGTAAAGGTATTTGATTCGGAAATGAGGTATATGTAAGGTACCAAAGCACTGTGTCAAATTTGATCAAAATCGGTTGACTTTATCATATAGCTCCATAGGAACGATCGGTCAAAAAATAAATTGTTGCTTAAAAATTCTTGTTTTTGGTTTTTTATGAAGGAACCCAATTTGGCAATCAAATGTCTTTGATGTTTTTAAGCAATATACCGGATTTTATTGCAAGCTAGTGGTACAGGGTATCCCAAAGTCGTCCGTGCCCGACTTTACGTACGGCATTTTTTTTATTCTCCTAAGTGGAGCATAGAGGCTCTTGGTTACATTCATCGGGTTGTTATTATAAATTGAAAATTTCAGGGGGATTAACCGGCTGTTGCTGGTTACCCCTTGGGAAAAGATGTCCGTTGTGATTTGATTCTATGTTAATCTGACATCTCTAAAGGGATCAATGACTGATGGGCCCCTAACCTGAAGATCAGGCGCTTACTCGTTGGCAATTCGACTTCCATAATGGATTTGTGGACTCCCCTTCGACCTTTGCTATCCCATTACCAAATATATTATCAGGATGACTAGAGCAGTCCATGTTAGTATAAGAACATTATCGTTTGTCCGTCTGTATGAACGCCTAGATCTCAGAGATGGTAATAGTTAGAGCAACTAAACTTTCGAATTAGGTTTAGGGTTACCATGTCTCCGCTTTTAAGCGAACATGATCGGTTTTTTTCTATCGTGCTCGCTTGTTCGGTGTTTTGCAGAAATGCTCGCTTTTTTCGCTCGATGAGATCGTGCAACTTTTGTCATAGGTACATATTTTCATCAACCCCACTAACATTATGAAAAATTTCTTTGTTAGCGATTTTTCTAAAAGTTTCCGCTTTTTTAACTCGGACCATCTAATAACCCTTATTAGGTTCCTTACTACATATTGGGGTCGAGGCCTATATATGAAAATTATTAAAGATATCGAACCAGTATACCAAATTTTATCATATAGTCACTGTAGAACAGATCGATCGAAAAAAGTTTTAAAAACATAATTCGAAAATATCGTAAAGTTTTTGGATTAAAACCAGTTTATTTATTTATTTATTTGGGTTAGAATGTTGCGTTCAAGTCCCAGATTTTTATATCCTGTACTTAAAAGTACAAAGGGTATACTAGATTTGTGTGATGTATGTAACAGACAGAAGGAGGCGCAGCAGACTTCAAGTCCTTTATACCAAAATGCTTATCGGCTTGCGATTGAGCCATGTCCGTCCGTCCGTAGGAACACCTGGAACTTTACCAGCTGCTGCGCATATATCCTCAGAAGATTAAGTTCATGTCAATACCTTTCCCCGATCCCCCACAGCAAATTTTCGTACCACATTTTTACAATAACAATTCCCACAAGTCCTTTATAAATTATCAACTATATTAAATTCTTGCATAAATTAAATTTGATTGGCTAGAAGCTCAACTAAAAAAAAAAACTTCCTGTGAAAGCGCTAGATATACCCTGTGTCTCTTGAGATATAATATATAATTATTTGTACTTGCTGGGACATCACTTAGCTGCGATTCACAATATTTTTTTCACTGTTTACCAACAAATTTTTTTAGTGTTTTAGGTTAGGTACTGCGGAAGTTTCATTAAAAAATTTCTGAATTTTTCTAGAAGCTCTAATGAAAAAACCAACTTCGTACAACTAGATTTATCAAAATCGGTTAGCAGGCTTTCCAGCATGGGTTCCCACAAAAAGTTGGAACACTGCGACCCGAAGATCTCCCAGAAATTAATGCAAAAGATTTTCCGCTTTTCGCATGAATACCAGTAGGTATTTTGTTGATGAAAAGGACGACTCCGTTCCTTTACCATGAGACAGGTTCTGTCCCACATAAGAATTGCTTTTATTTTTTGAGGAACCCAACAACTTAGCTTTTCACTTATAAATTTTAAATATGATGCGAAGAAAAAAGTAATCTTTGTCAACTATGTTTGATTGCAGGATATGCTATAGTCGAAACGTTCCGACTGTATTATTTATTTGTTGTGCCAAGTTGTTCTCTAAATATCCTTAAGCCGACGGAAAATCCTACTCTCTATAGAGAGACTGAAAACGCGACGCGTCAAGGAACTCACACGACCGAGGGCAGAACACAAATGCCTTTGCTATATGAAGCGTTACCTGTGCGCTGTGCGAGTTGTTGGCGCGGGGGTTAAGCTAAGTCCGTAAGGGTGGCAACTGCGCTCTGCAGGGGGTTGCTCGAGCTGAGCTGACCAATCCGAGTGCGACAACCCTGTATGCGTGGGTGTAAGCGCAAGTCTAAGCGAGATGGCATGCCACGGGAAGCTTTGCGGCAGTTATCTGTCTATGTGTGGACTAAAAACAAAATGGCTAACGTTAAGCGACAACGGAAGTTGCGTTATTTTGCGCCAAGTGCGAGTGAGATGGCGTTGAACTTATTAAATAACGGTTAAATGGCAAGCTGACGTCGCGCTGCAGCTGCAGCAGCGGCAGCCATTGCCAACTTTTGGGCGCAGCGTCGACTGCGGCAGAGGCGGCTGCTGTGCACGTTAAACACTAACGTTTACAGCAACAAATCGCGTAATTCACTTTTGCATATGTGTGTGGGTGTGTATGTATGTGTGTGTGTGCGTGCAAGTGCGTATTTTTTTTTGTATATTTTTTGCAGATGGCGCATATTCGTTAAAAGGATTAATAAACGTTCACATTTCAGTTGTTCATTTGACTTTGCGCTTAACGGTTCAGCTGCCGTCAACGCTAGCGTCAGCCATAATTCAATTAGGCAGCACATAAACACAGTTGTAACTATTATATACAAATACTTAAAAAATAAATAAACAAAAATAAAAAATACAGCTCGCGATAGTAAAATTATAAACAAAGTGCAGCTACCGTCGGCTTTAAAAGCTGCCAACTATTTGGATTTTTTTGCATTCTTTTTTTTTTGGCGTGCGGTCATGTCATAAATAGTTAAAAATAATATTTATCAAGCCAATATGTGCATTGAGCAAAAGTTTAACAGTTTTACATTTTAAATAATCATAAAATATTACAATTTAAACTTAAAAAAATGCAAAGCTCAAAATCATTTTTAATACGCGATTTACTTGGTGATCTAATCAATCGACGTCAAACGGATTCGGGTAAGTCTTGTTTTTTATTTGAAACCAGTAGCTTAATATCCTTAAATCTATCATCTCTTATGAAAAAGTTAAGATGACAAGTTCTTAATATTTAATTAAAATAATAGTTTAAGACAAGGTATTACATTTCTGTACTGTCTGAACTGGCACAAGTTTTTAATAATAGAATAATAGGAATTATAAGTCTAAGCTTTGTCATCTTTTAATACAAAGTTCAGATGACAAGTTTTTAACATTTTAAAAACAGAAAAATAATATTTATAAGTCTTAGCATCGTCATCTTTTAATACAAAGTTAAGATGAAATGCTTTTAACATTTTAACGCAATTTTCCTGTAAATACTTTAATAGTTTAAGCCAAAGCTATTGTATTTATGTACTGTTTGAATTAGTACAAGTTTTTGGCTACCAAATTATAAGATTTACAAGTCTAAGCTTCGTCATCTTTTCATTCAAATCATCTTTTAATACAGAGTCACAATGATAAGTTCTTAACATTTTAAAGCAATTTTCTTGTAAAAACTTTAAAAGTTTAAGACAAATATTATATTTCTAAACTATTTTCATATAATGCAAGTTTTTAGCAACAAAATACGAAGATTTACAGTTCGTAACTGCATCATCTTTAAACACATTTTGAGATGACAAGTTTTTAACATTTAAATTCGTTAATAGTTTAAGCCAAGACTATTATATTTCTGTACTGTCCCAACTAATACAAGGTTTCCACAACAGAATAATAAGATTTATGTCTGAGCTTCGTCATCTTTTCATTCATTCATTTCATCTCTTCATATAGAGTCAAAATGATAAGTTCTTAATATTTTAACGAATTTTCCTGTAAAAACTTTAAAAGTTCACAACAAATATTATATTTCTATACGTTATACAAGTTTTTAGCAACAAAATAAGAAGGTTTATAAGTCTTAGCTTCGTCATCTTTTAATATAAAGTTAAAAAGACAAAGCTTTAATATTTAAACGCAATTTCTCTGTAAAAAAGTTAATAGTTTAAGCCAAAGCAATTATATTTGGGTACTGTCTGAATTAATATAAGTTTTTGGCGACCAAATAATAAGATTTATAAGTCTAAGCTTCGTCATCTTTTCATTCTTTAATTGTATCTTTTAATACAGAGTCAAAATGATACGTTCTTAAGATTTTTCCTGTAAAAACATTAAAAGTGCAATACAAACATTATATTTCTATACTATTTTGACATAATACAAGTTTTTAGCAACAAAATTAGAAGCGTTACAGGTCTTACCTCCATTATCTTCAAACACATTTGAGATGGCAGGCTTTTTATAATATATTCAATTGTAGGTTCAAAGTAATTTTTATTGCGCTATTAACGTAGAAATCTTTTATTACAAAATTTAACATTTTTATTCAATTCGCTCATTAATCATTAAGTTGTGAAGTTTAAAACGCAGTTAACATAAAAGAGCACTTCGTCATATTTTCATTCTTTCATTTCATCTCTTAATACAGAGTCAAAATAATAAGTTCTTCAGATTTTACTGCAATTTTCTAGTAAAATCATTAAAAGTTCAATACAAACATTATATTTCTATACTATTTTGACATAATACAAGTTTTTTCCAGCCAAATAAGAAGATTTGTAGGTCTTAACTCCATCATCTTCAAACACATATTGAGATGACAGGGTTTTATCATGTATGCAATTGTAACGAAGCTCAAAGTTTATTGTGCTATTTATGTAAAAGTCTTTTAATACATATTTTTTTAAATTTTTATTCAATCTGCTCATTAATTATAAAATTGTTAAGCTAATAAAAAGGCGGCTTACATAAAAGAAACATGTTACATAGTATAATAATATAAAGAAGTCTTAATTTGATCATCTTCAAAGAAATAAGAAAATATAAGATGATAATATGAAGAAATCTTAATTTAATCCTCTTTTTACTAGACATAAAAAAATTTCATCATCTATAATCTAATAGCCAGAAGTTTCATCATCTTTAATTTCATAACGATCTTATAAATCATAAAATTGTGAAACTGAAAATTCAGTTAACATAAAAGAGACATGTACCAAAAAAGTGAAATTATGAAGAAGTCCAATTTCATAATCTCTAATCTAAAAACAAGATAAAATGTGATGAAATTACACCATCTTTAATCTAATAACAATACAAGAGATGATGATATGAAGTATGAGTTCCATCATCTTTAATCTACTAAAATGAAATTTCGGCATCTTTCATATAATAACAAGATAAAAGATGCTGAAATTTATTACAAATATTAAATAATAGTTTTTTTTCTAGTCAATCATAATATTGGGAAATTGAAAATTTAAAAAAAGAATGTATAATACCATAATGTGAAAAATTCTTATTTTGATCATCTCTAATCTAAAAATAATATAAAAAATGATAAAATTTCACCATCTTTAATCTAATAATAATATAAAAGATGATGATATGATATATGAATTTCATCAACTTTAATTTAAAGAAAATGCAATTTCATCATCTTTAATCTTATAACAAAAAAATTATGATGAAACTTATTACAAATAATAATAGTTTTTTTCTCATTAATCATAAAATTGTTATATTGAAAACTCAGTTAATATAAAGAAGACATGTACCAAACAAAATTATAATATGAAGAAGTCTTAATTTCATCATCTTTATTTAAACATTAATATAAAAGATGATGATATGATATATGAATTTCATTCTTTTAATCTAATAGAATGAAATTTTATCATCTTTAGTCTAATAACAAGAAAAAAGATGATGGAATTTATTACAAAAAATAGCTAATAATAATTTAGCACAAATAAGTAAAATAGGTAAATTTCATACTGATTCTTCGTTAATATTTACAAAAGTATTAGATATTACGATTTAGAACTAAAATTGCAAACTTAAAATTGCTTAAAAACGCACTTTATTTGGGAGCTAACTAAACGATTTTGTTTAAAATAAAATCAATAAATTTTAAGTAGTTCATCTTTTGAATTTAGTTTAGATTAAGTCTGTTTCAGTAATACTTAAAAGTTTTGACTCAATCATCTTTTAACACAAGGAAAGATAACAAAATAAAATAAATAACAAATATAAACATTAAGCAGAAATTGCAGAATACAAGGCTCAAATTCATTTTTAGTACGCGATTTATCTAGAAATTTATTCTGGGAATGCTTTCGTTCAAGTGAGATGAAAAGTTTCTTAAATTAAAAGTTGAAAGTTCTGGAAGAACCGATATGAGAAATCTCATAATTTTTTGCAAAAAATAAACGTTAACAACAATTTATATCTTGTTCCACTAATTAAAATATTAGGACCTTTCTTCTAAACTTTCGAATAATATGGCAATAAATGATTTTGTAAACAGATAATCTAAGCAAAAATATATTACCTATTTCACCAATTAAAAAAATATAACCTTTCTTCTAAACTTTGGAATAATATGGAAATAGATGATATTTTTAATAGATTATCTGAGCAAAAATGTATTACCTATGGAACCTTTCTTTAAACGTTAACTAACGTTAATAAAATTTCAAATAATATGACAATAGATAACTTTCTTTAACAGATCATCTAAAAAATGAATCTTTT
The DNA here is from genome assembly GCA_037043745.1 of Chymomyza amoena. Classification (NCBI taxonomy): domain Eukaryota; kingdom Metazoa; phylum Arthropoda; class Insecta; order Diptera; family Drosophilidae; genus Chymomyza; species Chymomyza amoena. The sequence goes on along the minus strand of JBAMAX010003611.1, from coordinate 57,181 downwards.
AAGAAAAGCTATAAAAGTAATGAAATTGATCATCTTCTTCTCCCAATTATTTGTAAACCAAACAGAAATTTTGAGTTCAAAATTTGGACCTTTTTTTTATCAAAGAAAAAAATAAATTTTTGCGTTTTTGGGATTTTGGATGAAAAATATTTCTTTCCTAAAAGCTAGTTGTATTGAAAGTAAAATCTTATAAAAATTTTTAAGTAATATTCCCTAAACTTTATAATTTATTCGATTGTATCATATAATATATTAAATTTGGGATTACCTGTTTAGTGAAATAATACAAAATAAAACAAATACTTTTAAGAAATCCAACTTAAAAGCTGATATTTTTTAATCTGCAAAGTTATTTAATTCAAGAATTTCACTTCATTTCGAAGTTTCTTTAATTTAGTCCCATTTTTCGAAAATGTAGTAAATAATTCTTTATCCCAATCCCAATATATATTAAAAAATTCAAAAAGATTATCTTCTTTTTGATCTTTTCTTTTGATTTGTAAACGATTCATCTAAATATCTCTAGACGCATACGACAGTCCTTGGCTTTCATTTCAAAAGCATCTTCACTCCAAGGACTTTTCCACACTTACATACATACATACACACACACATATATACATATGCACTCATTTGCATTTTGAATTAGAAAACTTTCACTTGCTTGGTTTAACTAGAAACAATTAGCTTCTAAATAGTTATAATTGTTCAACTAAACTTTATTTAATGTCAGGAATAATTAGACTGACGCCTTTACACACAGTGTATATACACATACATATACCTATGTATATGTATATATATGACACTAATGACAAACACAAAGATAAGTGGGCAAACACCTGCGGGCATACACATAAAGCCACCACACACAGGATTTGGGTAGACTTGTTCAGAGACTTAACAATTACAGAAGCGGCAGCTTGAAATACTCTTTTAAGAGCCATGTTGACTTTGAGATGTAGCATGGAATGCAAAAAATAAATTGAAGGAAATTTATCTAATTTTTTGGGTTATTTAGTTTCTAAAAATTGCACTAGTAAACTTTTTCTTAATATGTTGGATTAAAAGTTCGGAATATGCGGAATTTTAGAAATTTTGAGAATACCTAAGATCTTTTTCTGTGCTATTTAGCACAAAGACTTAGATTAAACCCTAATAGCTTATAACCGGCGGATGACCAAGACGCTTCCAACGATAGCTCATTTGTCAAAATATGATAAGCGGCTTAGAAGATAAGAGTGAACAGATGAACACAAGGGCCGGAAGCACTCCACCTTCAGGAGTTCATCTCTACTCCTTTTTGTTTCTACCAAGTAGCTAGAGATCGAACAGTAATCATCCTTTTTGATTTTCCCCTGTTGGATAAAAATGCCACTTCCTTTAATGAGTATTCAGAAATTACATATGATCTGGAAATCTTAGTATTATTATTATTATTGGGTGCATAAATGTACTGCGACCCAGGTGGATCGATTGTACCCCCTTCATGGCTCAGAGCTCTCCCAAAAGTCCTAAGGCCTGCATGTATTGCAGTATTTTGTTTGGACTTATAGTAACAACGATCTCCGGTAGGAGAACCCACATGCCCAGGAGCTTGTTTCTTTTACCGTCGAGTGCCACACATTCACATAATACATGCGAAGAAGTTTCTTCCTCCATGCTACAGAAGCGACATAGTTCACTATCCACTATGCCAATTTTCTTTAAGTGGCTGCGGAGCCTACAATGTCCCTTCAAAAGGCACGTCATGATTCTCACGGTGTTCTTCCCGTGCGTTATCATGACTTTGAACCTCTTTCGGTTGTAGTTGGAGAGGAGGGTTTTTGACTATTTAAGCCCTGGTATCTGTGCCCAGTGAACCAGTCATTTTTTATTCTCCTCTACTCTCAGTAGGTAGCACGAGGTTACCAATCCCACAGTGTGGTGTTGCTGCACCGGTCCTTGCAAGTTTATCTGTCAGCTCATTTCCACGAATGTTCTTATGTCCTGAAACCCATCTTATCGTGAGCTTATTCCTGGATCCTAAATTATCTAGTGACGTTCTCACTTCTTTGACCAGCCTTGATGTGATCTTGGCTTTGCTGATTGCCTTTATTGCTGCTTGACTATCAGACAGGATGGAAATCTCCTTGTCATGGTAGTTCTTTTGCAGATTGAATTCTACCCATCTTCCAATAGCAAATCCTTCAGCTTGGAAAATGCTGGTGTGTCTGGTTCGTAATATTTGGTCCTGGGTTCTACTACCCCCAGGCCACTTCCTTAATCAGTGAGTGATCTGCAAATCTTAATTGAAACGGAATTTTAGTTACTTTACGGATTCTTTTTTTTTCTGCAGCCCTAGATGCTTGTATAACAATAATAATTTTTACTAAGAAATTATAGTTTTACGAAAATATTTAAATAACTGACCATAATATAGGTAAAAACGAATAAAATATCAGCAATACCTATAAATCAGGATTTAAACCTCCCGAAGCGTTAATAGTACTAAGTAAGTACGTTAATAGGAGTACTAATCTTTCACCATCTGTATAGAAGATCTACAACCAGAATCAAAAAAGGCATTAAAAAAAGGAAATGTGCTCTCGAATTAGAACCAAATCTTATAAAATTCTGTTTACCATCAGAAGAATTCGGATCCTGCGTTATCTTAAAACCTAAACCTTTTTCTTTTATTTTAAGAGTTTTTCTCAGAAGATCTCGAATCTTCCACAACATCCAAAATGTTTTATTCCATCCTTTTTCTAATACCATTTTTTTTATTTTAAGTAGTTTCTATTAGTTGCACTTTGGTAAATCATTTCTACGTTATGTACTAAAGCGATTCAATTTTTTTTTAAACAAATTAAGCCATTTAATTATCACTTTCCTGTCTGGGTTTTAAATAGTTTTAAATGATAAGAACATGACGACAAATCTTAGTTTAGGTTAAGGGTCGGAATTTAAGTTTCTGTGCGAAATTTGTTTACAACAAAAACAAAAAACAGCAACAAATATGCCAATTATCAAAAATAATGAGTATTGGCAATTTGGCTTAAATTTTTTTTGCACCTATTGTTGTTGTTGCGGTTGTAGTCAAGCCAAGCAATCAAAGTGTTTGTACGTGACAAATTGCTTGAGCGCAAGTTAAAACAACAAAACCAACAACAACAAAGACAAAAGCAAAATTAAATTATTGCCCTAAGCGTTTGTTTTGTTTTCTTTATTTGTTTGCTCTGCCTTAGAGACCACTCCCAACACACACACACTCATGCACGACACACACACACACACACAGTGTCTGTGTATTCTCCCTCTGTCAAAAAGTTTTGTGTCTGCGCTTGTGTGCGTAGGTGTGAGTTTTTAAATGCCTGCGGACAGTTATAAGAGAGAGTTGGCAGCGATTTTCCAAAAACAACAACAAAAGCATGAAGGGCGCATATAATGCGTGGGCGCGGCGAGCGGGAGAGCAAAATGTACCGTTGCTGCTGCTGCATGCGTGTGAAGTGTACGCTAATTGGCCGCCAGCATGGAAAGTAATGCAAGGCAATTAAGCAATAAGCCAGGCGATGGAAAGGAAGAGCAAGCAGTGAGCATGAGTTAAAGCGAGCTGGCAATACTTAATACGTCATATATGTGAGTGGAGCTCGCTTACAGTTTGAAAAAAGAAATGTATAGCATACTTTTGAGCTCTCAACTCATACAAATATAATTCAAGGGCAAGCGAAATTAAATAGCTGATCTGGCTAACGTCTAACAAAGCGCTTAGAGAGACAGAAAGAGAGAGAGAGAGAGCCAGTTATCAAGCTTTTAATGAAATAAAGGATTTACGTATAAAAACGATAGGATTTGAAATTTAAATAAAACACATTAATTTTGCACAAATATGGAATGTATTTATTTAATTGGCTGGCATAGAATAAAAGAAAAAAGAAGACAAAAGATGATGATGGTATAGAATAAATTTATAATTTAAGCTACCTATCGTTCAAATGACCAGCTCGACTCCTCTTCCACTGGCTGATCCCGTCAGACTAATTTAGGATGCCGCGGTTCACCATTTTGGGTAGTGTGGCTTTAATGTTAGCTCGTATGGTGTCTTTCAGTTCATCAATAGTCTTGCAATGGTTGGCATAAAGATAAGATTTATGATGGTCTCACAAAATGTAGTCCAAACTAAATCACATGGTCATTTCGCGAAACTAATGACTCACCGAATTTTGATCGCAATAAGTCCATTGCTGTATGACTAGTTACATCTTCTACTTGAAAGTATATTTCGTCAGCCTAAATACCATCAAATTTTGAAAAAAAAATTAGCTCAACAACGTACGGTAGCGCTCCCATTCAGAGTTGCGGTGTATAAAACGGTTCGGATAACTTTGCGATGATCAGGGTGGGTAATAGTAAGTAAGGATTATGGGATAATGGGAGTAAGTGATAAGGATATTGAATAGATAGAAAAAATTAGGAAAATTGGAAAAGTGGAAAGTGCAAAACCATGCTTACCGTGGCATTCGAACCCACAACCTCTGGGATGATAGTCTAGTACGCTGTAGCGATGCTATCGAGGTCGCTTTGTTCAGGGTAAATGTCACAACAACTTTTTATTCGTTGAGACACAAAGTTTTATATTATATAACCATATTTCCCGCCTTTTGCGGCATAATTATACCAATACACTTAAATGCAACGATTTTTTTGCATAAATTCATATTTTTGGTAAAAACTTTATTTTGGGGAAACTAAGTTTAACTTAAATCTAGTGTGTACTACTATTACTACTATTGTGGCCATTACAAGCTGTTATCGGTTTTGGGCGCGGGAAATTAACGCCAGCGGTTTCTGTCTTATGCTTGCTGGTGCCTATTGGCAATCCCTTGACTACGAAAATCTTCCGTTACCTGATCTTCTCATCGTAGAGGGGGGCGTACCTGTCGACGTCCACCTTCTAGTGATCTCCGCTCGAGTACTTTTGGCTGGAACTTTAACATCCATTCGTGCAACATGATCTAGCCAGTGCAGACGTTGTAGTTGTATGCGTCGAACTAGATCAGTGTCGCCGTAGAGCTCACACAGCTCGTGGTTCATTCGAATACGGAAGTCACCATCCAAACTTATCGGTCCAAAGATAAGTCCGAATATTTTTCTCTCGAAAGCCTTATCGGATGATCATAATGTCCATGATTAAGCGCCGTAGAGAAGCACGGCTATGATGAGGCATTTGTGAAGGCTTATTTTCGTGTGTAGAGAGGGGGCTTTACTCTTGAATTCCTTACCTAACACCGCTTAGCAAGATTACTCCGTCGAAGTATTTCTATGTTGACGTAATTTTGTGGGTCGTTACTACTCGTTCCCAAGTCCTTTACAACTTCGAAGTTGTAGCTATCTATTCACCGTGGAGTCGTGTTGTTACTTGTCAATAGCAGGTACTATATTTCGTCTTATCCAGATTTACAGCCAGACCCATGTTTTTTGACTGTTTATCAATTTTTGAGAAGGCTCCGCTTGCTGCACTTATATTAGTGCCAATAATGTCGATGTCATCGGCATACTCAGCAGCATGACACTCTTATAAAAAATAGTTCCTGACCTGTTGACATCAGCCCGTCGCAGGATAACTTCCAATACTAAATTGAAAAAGCCGCATTAATGTGTATCACCCTACCTCATTTGGTATCAAATGGTTCGTAGAAGTCCTTTCCTATCAAGACGGAACTGCAGGAGTTACTCAACGTCATCATGCAAAAGAATTTGACGCAATATAAATATCTGGTCTATTGTAGACTTCCCAGGCCTGAAGGCACACTGAGAAGGTCTAATCAGTTCTTTCATATAGGGCATCAGTTTCTCGCACATTATGTTTGCCAGGACCTTGTACGCAACGGACTAACGGCTGATCCTGCGGTAGTTGGCGCAGTTTGCGGCATCTCCTTTTTTTTTGGATATATGTGTAACTGAATGATAAATAGTCATGGTAATACGCTTGCCCAGATATAAGCCCTGATACTAAAACTTGGAACGGATCGTTATTCTGATATCTATATAGATATACATAATATAAAATAGATCTGAGTTTTAGTGGTGGCGTAATGCCTTAAAATTTGCGGCACTCACTTTAATACTCTTCACTTCCATTCACTGAGACTCATCTCATTTTACTTACTGACTAAGTCTCTCCCCTGGAATTTTTTTATGATTGGAAAGGGACATGCTAGGAGTACTAAATCTATCTACGCCTTAAAAGGAGTACAAAGCCTAAGTTTGATTATGGTAGTTCTCCCCCTTCCCTGTGGCTCCACCACTGTATCTATTAAAACTTCCACGAGCAAAATTATATCCTAATGCGATTTTTAGGCAAAAAAAGTCCAAAGCCCACGCGATCTTTGGTTGCGCGTGCAGACACTATAAATACATATACACAAGTGTAAGCAAATCTATGTATATAAATGAATATATATAGTATATAAGTATGGATAAGTACGCGGGCAGCGCTATTTATAAGAATGCTGGCTGAACGGCCTTTGGCCATTAGCTCAGCTCATTATTATCCTGCGGCGAAGCTCGTGCAAACGCTTAAGTTCTATGACGTAGAAGCTCTAATGGAAATGATGATATGTGATGGATGGCAAATGAATATGAAAATGGAAACACTTTTAAGTCAATATATATGTACATGGTCCAAAGACAATTTGAGTGCGCCTTTAAGTGGGCGTTGGTCCATTAAAAACACACACCGACACACAACAACATGTTATTTATATACAGCACATTACCTAAAACCTACATATATGCCATCCATATGTATCTGTGTATTCCGTATCCTGAGGGCACTGCGGGACTGCCTGATTAAATTCACGTGTCGTCTCGAGACGAGCTGCAGCTTCTCAATTGTTTCCTATTGGAATTTGTTGATTTCCTCACTTGCGAGTTTTTTTTATATGCGTGCCCTGTTTTTTTTTTTGCCCGATTCAGGAGCAGGGTAACCGCCCTTCAGACCCATAAGCGATTCACGTGTGTCCGCACAGCAGGAGCGCAAAAAGCTTTCTTCTTTGTTGGTTACGTAGAAAATTATTTTTATATTTTAACCCCAATTGTTTGACGTTTTGATTTCTATTTTTATAAGTGGGCACAGGAACAGTTCCAAACACACACGCAATTCCGGGACTTGCACACATATGTTGATTCAATTATGTGTGCAGTTTTGTGGGCCAGAGGCAAGTTCGAAGTCAAGTGACTTTGGGTTTCTTTTGCCAAAAAGTCACGTCGTATCAATTTGCAGAACAATTGCCATTTAATAGGCACTTGAGTTGTCTGTACACACACAGGATGCAGGATGAAATCCATTTGGCACTGATTTAGGATAAATTGCTGCTTGAGCAACAAGCGTGGGTTGTTCCGTAATATATGTTAAGAGTAGGTTGTCTTAAGCTGGGAAAATACAAAGGATAAATAAAGTTTGTGGGGCTTCCAAGTTAACTGAAGTATATTCAGATTGACAAGAGAAGTCAATATAGATACGTCTGTATCAGTGGCGGATCCACGGGGTGTTTTCGAATCCAGACCTCCTCCCCAAAGTTCGAAAAATGGGATGAAAGTCTTCTTTCACTTTCTTAATCTTTGAAGTGAAGAGCACGCTCCTAATCGTAGATACGCACCTGTTCTGTATGAATGCTTGGAACTCAGGGAAGTGCTGACTTTTCTCCCGACTCAAAAGTGAAGAGCACCCTCCTAATCGTAGATTTACGGGTCCGGAACCCTCCCTTCCATAGTGCGAAAAATGGGATGAAAGTCTTTTGTGAGCTCAAATATTCATAATCTTCGAAGTGATCCCCCCCCTCCCCAAGTCCTACTCGTAGATCCGCACCTGATCTGTACGAATGCTTGAATCCGACTTTTCTCCCGACTCGATAGATTACAGTCAATGCGTCCAATCCAAAATTCTACTAACAGCTAGCGACTTTTTTATTCCTTTCAGAAATCGAACTATCCAACGATGACTCAGACATAGACATTGAAGATCGCTCGACGCCCGATTCCAATGGCTGTCAGCAGGATTTACTCTCCCATCACTACAATCACAATGAATCCAGCGTAGAGTCCTGTGACACGCCACGTCTATCAGCTGTGGCTGCTGCTGGCGTCGCTGCCGGCCTGTTGGCTGCAGCAGCAGGGAATCCAAATTGCAATAATAACAACAGCAATGGGAGTAACCATATGATTGGCAGTGGCAGCTATGCGGAGCACAAGCTACAGCTTAGCAAGAGCGGACGAAAGCCACGAAGACGCCGTACAGCCTTTACCCATGCGCAGCTGGCCTATTTGGAGCGCAAGTTTCGTTGCCAGAAGTATCTAAGCGTGGCGGATCGCAGCGATGTGGCGGAGACGCTGAATTTGTCGGAGACGCAAGTGAAGACATGGTACCAAAATCGACGGTAAGTGGAGGCTTCCAACAAGCGCACAAAGTGAAAGCAAAATAGTGTATCTCACACCCACTCTTTCTTCTGCTCCTCCTACAGCACCAAGTGGAAGCGCCAGAACCAGCTGCGTCTGGAGCAACTGCGTCATCAGGCGACGTTGGAAAAAGATTTCGGCGTGCAGGAAAATGGTGCTGGCGGCGCCCTGGGCTGCTGCCCCACCGGCTTGCCCTCCTCCTTCAGCGCAGCTGCTGCAGCGGCGGCAGCAGCAAGTAATCCATGCAACTTCTTAACATCCGCAGCTGCAGCTGCCATATTCCGAAATGTGGGCTACGTACATGGTTGTCCAATGTAGAGAGCATACCCGATTTGTGGCTACATTGGTCGTACTCTCTTCTATGTAAATAAAATATATGAGAAATTGTTTTTTTTGTGCAATAACTTTGAACTTATGCCCCAATCATAAAATAGGTTTAGTCTAATTAATGGGTAATATGTAATATATTATAAACTATATAAAGCAAATAATTTTTTTTTGTGAACACATTGCACTCTACAAAGTTTTTTTTCCTACATAATATTTGAAATAAATATTTAAATGCAAAACTTTGTTTTTAATTTAAGGGGAAAAGATCTTGGGGATTGTTCGATTCTTTTTAAAACCCTTTAGCGTTTAACATACAAAGGTTATGCATGCAACGTAGATAACGAGACGTCTGGAGAAATCAAGATAACCATATCCAACAGTCCTCTCTTTGTCTATCCACCTGTAGAATTGACTAAATCTTAGTGATAGGAAGGACCAACCAAATATCTAGTGACTACTGAAAAACACTTCGTAACTGGCCACGTTTATCTCCCACTGGAGCATAGGGCCTCAACTTGACTGGTCATAGCAACCCGCTATTGGATCGTCCTTTAGGAGCGCTCTGCTTCACGCACGCCATCAGCAAAACGTAACCCCAAACGCAACCAGTGTTCTCGCTTCCATCCATCGGAAGTTGCACACAACATCCGTATTAGAAACCATACTCGCTGAAGCATCTTTATCCATCTGCGCAATGTGACTATGTCAATGGCCTCGTAGAGCTCATACAGTTCGTCGTTTAATGAACGTGGCCACCAACATATAAAAGGCCAGCAAAAGGTTAGGCTAGGTTACACCGGTTGAATCCTGGAGGGAGTCGTATATAGACTGCATGGTCCTTAGTGCAACCGGAGGATGCGGCTGGTGTACAATGCACGTTAGTCGTCGAGTATCCGTGTATGGTTGGCGAACGCCAATAGCTTCGATCTTTTGTTCGGCCCAGTCCGGTTTCTTTCTCTCCTCAGGGGTTAGATTCTTGATGCCTTCAAGCCCTCTTTGTTCCTTTTGGAGCCATCCCTACAGGAGGAAGTGGAAAGGGCTGGGGAGCACAGGAGTTTTTTCCATCGTAGCAGTATTAGACTTGGAAATCCGGATACTGTTGCTCTGTTGCTTCAGCTAGATCGTGCAACGGACCGAGTGTCGAGGGAAGACAAGTGCCTGACTCTGGTGTTTGAGCCAGTACACAGTCCATTGCCCAGCCGGGACCCTCTTGGAGGGTTCAGCCAGAGGATTTTCGCCAGCCAGGCCAGCAATCTTACGAGAGGCTTTCCTCTCAAACATGCCAACAACATTGAAGACTCTTCCACTGCGTTGATTTTGTCCTGAAACAGCGCTCTCTGCTTCTCCAGGATAATATGCTTGCTTATGGCGTCAAAGTTGGGTTTTCAATTACACTCTGATTGATCGCTTGATCCCCTCATCAAAAAATATCACCTACTTTGTCCGCCAACCATTCACCAGGCCCATGCCGATTCTTCTTCAAATTCCCATTCCAACGCTTCAGCATTAAAAAAGCTAGTGAAGGAGAGAACATCGCTTTATCTGAAATCTCGCATGGTATCAAAAGCTGCAGAGGAATACTATCCTACCTTGACAAAGCGGAGTATGTTTCTCAACGCCATTTCGTAGAATTGCAGCTGATTAAGTCCAATCAGAGTGGCTTTGTTGGCAAGACAAATACCTGTTGGCATATATCGTGAAGTCACCATTTTTAAGAGGATGTTAAATCACACCAATTTGCGAATTATCGGGATTGCTCTCAGCTAGATCGTGCACTGGCCCGAGCGTCGAGGGAGAACTCTGGTGCTTGAGCGAGTACACAGTCCATTGCCCAGCCTGCACCTATTGAAGGGGTCATCGAAGCTTTGTTGTTTTATGAGCTGCTTGGTAGCAATCCAGATTTTGTCACGGATAGGCAATGGAACATCCACATCGTCTTCTATGCTCAGGGTCCGCATCGCAGCTGTAGTAGAAGTCACAGACAGGATCTGCTGCAAAATGTCATCTTACTTGGATTTCAGTCTTAAAATCACGTTGCTCATACACTTCGATTTCCGTAGGTACCAAACGGAATGTTGTATTCTTTACTGTTGGTAAGGGTCGAGGTCTACCCAAAACTTCTGCAGATCTGTTGTACTCGGCACCTGCAACGACAAGCCGAAGCTTTACGCGTATTTGGGTTGTAAATCACAGCCAACACGATACTTCCCAAGAGTGGTGTACCCAAGAGTAACTCAGTAAAAGTTTTGTCGTCCTAAGCCGGGTAAAAGATTCTAGGGGGTAATCTTTATGACAAGGATAATATCGATGGACGATGGACGATTGACGGTGCAGGGGGCTGTGATGGTATTACCTATGCACTACCTTGCTAACGTTAGCAGTAATTAGCTCAAAATTTTTTGAGGATATTCACCAATATTATAAATCGACAAGTCCTATTAAGTGCCTGGTACATGTCCTGGAATCATTGTTGTCTGTGCATTTACGGTAGTCATTAATTTTAGGGGAATCTAAGTTTGAGATTCCGATAGCTTCTACGTAGAAGCTTGATTAAAGTGGTTGAGAATTTCTTAATCTCACTGCCTACTGAGAACGTTTGTATCTTGTTCACAAATATCTTCACTTTAGTGGGAGATGGAGTCAATACAAGTGAAGAACTAAGCCGGATGACTCAGCTTGAGCTATATCTCAGGCTTCTAGTTCTTTTAGTCTTCGATAGACAGATATATAACCAGAATGACTTAATCGGTTACTCTTGTCGTCCTCATTATTTTGTTTTTAATCTCTAGCTTTTAGGTCCCTAAAGTACAGAGTACTAAAGCTCAACAGTTTTGTACCTGTAAGCTATCTTTCAAAAGCTTAAAATGTAAAAACTTTCAAAAGTAGTCTTCTTGGTTTCCTAATATCAATCAATCCCTGTCTAGACTGCTGCTCAATTCTTCGCTCTAATCCGAGTCTTCAAATGTCATCTATGATTCTTCTTCTCAAATTCTTTTAGCACCAAGCTGAAGATTGATCGATGTCATCTATGGAGTTCCACAACAAGGGGTTCTATAATATATCATTTAGTATATTATACTAGATACTTTATATTTATGCGTAGATTAAATTCTTTGACTCTACGTAGAATTTATTATAACGGTGCTAAACAGTAGTTGGCTTAACGGTATATGATGGAAGAGAGGCCCTGAGGCATAACGGTAAATGCGGTAAATGCCACGTTACCGTTGTGAGCATTGAGTCATGCTTTAAAATCAACTTGAGTGAATGATACAAAACGTTATCAATTTGTCGCTATATGTACTCTATATACATAATTCTACACAAATGCCCGCTATAGGCAGATATATATGTATTTAACCATATACAGAAATGCATGTACACTGACAAAAACAAGGAGTTAGGTTTTGGATTGAAAATTGTAAATTTGGGATTTAGACGACGAAAAATTAGACAAAATACTTAGACTCGTTTGTTTCGGGATAAAACCTGCAGTAAGGTTTACTTACATATGTGATATTCTTCACTCTAGCAATATTTTTGCATTTAAGCGATTTATTTGCAATGTTTTGCATAAAAGCAATTAATTTCAATTCCATTTCAGAGTAATCTAAAAATTAAGGTACTGCACTAATTTTGGTATTTGTAGTGAATTAAAAAATAGAGATGAATTTTATTCAGCAGAGTAAACCTTCAATATATAGTCCGGTCAATTTAGACATAAAAAAGTGATTAAATACAGAAAATTTCCGGAAAGCTAAATCTTTGCATATGCCTTAGTTTTACCATGACGAACAAAGTGTCAAAAGTCCCCATCGATCCCATGTGAGCTAAAAAGGTTATTCGGGGTCAAAGGTCAAAATTTTCGGTTTTTTGGATTTTTCTCGTCGGACGACCATTCCTGGGCTTGTTTTTAACCCAATCTTCGTTTTTAAAGGAGTTATGACCTTTTGGATTCTTGACCGGGGTCTTGACAAAATTTTTCCAATTTCGGAATACGATTTTCCATCTTTTACATGTAAATTTCATAATATTTTGCGTTCTTCAATTGAAAGCTCCTTACGCGTCATTTTTGCAGTTAATAAGGCAAATATTTATTATTTATTATTAAATTGTTGTTATTATTTTTGTTAATTGTTTAAAAATATATATTTAAGAAAACTTCATCATTAGTTTTTGGAAAATTTAAACAATATGGGAGGAATTCGCATTTAAGTGTAAAATCGCCTGCTGTACTATGACTTTAGTGGCACACTGTATAACATTTTTCTTACAAGCGCAATATCTCGGGATTGGTAGGTCTTAGAAAAAAATCATTAACACCATTTTTATAGAGAATTTTAGGATCTACAATTTTGCCCTGAATACTTTTTTGATAAAACTTACGGTTTTCGAGAAAAATCCAAAAACCGAAAATTTTGACCTTTGACCCCGAATAACTTTTTTAGCTCACATGGGATCGATGGGGACTTTTGACACTTTGTTCGTCATGGTAAAACTAAGACATATGCAAAGATTTAGCTTTCCGGAAATTTTCTGTATTTCAATTGTCTAAATTGACCGGACTAATAGCCCAAAAATCGTTTATAAGCAATAAAAATAAAATGTAATTCGATGTTATTGACTCAAGAACCATCTTGGGTAGATCTATGAATTGTTTTTAGGTGGGAAAGTTCAAAAGAAGAAAGCTTCTAAAAGTTGACTTGCATATAAACGATTTCACACGAAAATATCGCTCTTTCACTGTAAAGACCAAAAGGACAAACAGGAGCTAATTAGAGACTTAGAGACTGATCACAAGTTTTGTGATTCATGATCAGGGCTTAAAATTCGTTGCTTGTCTATCTGTTCATACAAATAGATTACGCATGAATCTCGAAGCTTATTAGAGCTGGTTTTATAAAAAACAAGTGCATTGCTTTTGCATAAAAACGATTATGCCTGCAAATATCGCTTATATACAAACATTTCGTTTGCATATAAGCAATCTTTTCGACTATCCAAGGACTGATAGAAAGCTGCTTAATCTAAAATCTCAAAAACATTAAATCTTGCATACATCCAATTATCGTTAACTTATCTGCAAATACACAATCAAACAATATCTATGAATGCAGTTTTTTGCAGTGTATACGTGGATAGATGCAGCTTTGACTTCGCATTTATATGGGTGCATTGCTCATGCATAAAAACGATTATGCAAGAGAAATAGCGCGTATATACAAGACATTCCGATTGAGCATAAAGACAATCGTTTCGAGTATCCAAGGACTGATAGCAAGCTGCGTAATTCGAAAACTCTTGCAAAATATAAAAACTGGCATATATCCGATTATCGTTGATTTGTTCGAAAATACGCAATCAAACAATATTTATGAAAGCATTTTTTTGCAGTGTATTCGTGGTTAGATGCAGCTTTGAATTTGATTCAATGGGCAGCATATAAACTGCAGGCCCTCTCGCTCAGAGTAGCATGAAAAACATGGTTATTGGGGGGAGGCGGATGCTGGGGGTTTCCCTCACTGTCTTTGCGCTGCTGTTCATTGTAGAAAGGGATGGCTGACGTCAGCCAACCGGAAAACAAGCAGCACAAAAATCTACGCAATTATGGCGAGCAAAAACCGCAAAACGAATGAACGCAGCATTCTGATTGGGGGTAGTGGGCTCCATTGTGGTTACGGGGGTGTGTAGTGGCAGTGAAAGGTTGCCTTGTGGCAAGGGCAAAAAAAGGACGAACTGCGGAAGCAGGCGAGCAAGCGAACATACAAAAAATATGTTGCAATAACGAAGAGAGTAAGTGAAAGGAGCTTAGTTGTTAGGGGGTTGCTGTTGTTGTTGTTGTTTGTTTTAGGGGTTTGTGGGGCGGCTTGGAGGCGGGTTGGGGCATCTGCAGGGTGCAGCACAGTCGCAGTTACATTTTCATGCATATTTAGTTCGCTATGATGGCGTAGCGGCTACAAAAAGGAGGAGAAATCTAGTGGGAAGCCTACAGACGGTATATCCTGACAATTATATACACTGCAAGCCACAGGAAGCACATAAAACCCAATTATATAAAGCAGTTTGTGGATAAGTTTTTTTTTAAGCACTAATAATTCCGCCTTTAATGCTTCGCTTTGCTGGAGATCTACAAAAATGCACAAACTACTAGGAACAGCATTTTATGGTCTTAAGGAGGGTTGGACTACAATATTTAGGAGCCCAAGGGGCCTATTTTGTGATGTTTTTTTTTATGAAAGTTTCCGATAGACAGAACTGTTTGGCTAAAGCAAAAATGTTCAAAGTCTTAAAGAGCTTGTAAAATTCAAACCCACGCCAATTTTCAGTGAAAAAATTTCGATTACTTTTCGATACTAGGACTATCTAGTCTATATGTGACTCCCACCTAGGGTCAACTGGTGCAACCTATCGAGGTATCCATAACAGAACAAGCCAAGGAAACTGAGATATTTCAACAAATTTTCCTAATGAATAATACATAGTTAAATAAAAACAAATACTATAGGGAAACCCATGCCGTCTGTTTCCCCATATCAGGGGCGGCTTCTAACTAAAGAATCTTGGGACCCATCACTGATTGATTCTCATATAAGATGTCTGAATAACATGGAGCAAAAAAATAGTGGAAACATGTCTTCAAGGGGTGCTCGTAGAAGATATTGGATATTCCATTAAACCCTCTTAGAATCATCGGGACGTATTTTCTGGCGCGGCAAACGGACGATATCGAACGATGATCAGCAATTTTTCTTGGATTTTATCGAGGACATGGACTTGGAGAATATGATATTTCAGCAATATGCCGCAGAAGCTACGAAACCTTCAATCTTTGGCGTGAAAAGTTCTCCGGTTGCATTGGAGCCACAAGAGATATTGGCAGCTTCATTGTTCTCACAAAATTCATTATGTGGTAGAGACTTTGGGTCGGCGGCATCATCGGGCTGTATTTTTTGGAGGTTGTGAACGGACTATATCGGGAAATGATGACGATTTTTGTACATTTTTTTCGAGCATATGGACTTGGAGAATAAGATGTTTCAACGATATGCCACACAAGCAAAGAAACCTTTAAACTTCGACGTGAAAAATTCTCCGGTCGCATTGGATGTCGCAAGAGATATAAGAAACTCTTATTATACGCACAAAAAGTATTATGTGGTGGAGACTTTGGTTTGGCGACATCATCGGGCCGTGTTTTTTGGAGGTTGTGAACAGAAAATAAGGGACGATGATCACAGATTTTTTGTGTATATTTTTAAGGAATATGGACTTGGACGATGTGATGTTCCAGCGATATGCCATAGAAGCCACTAGACCTTTAATCATTGGCGTGAAAAGTGCTCCATTATTCTCCCAAAAATGATTATTTGGTAGAGACTTTGAATTGGCGGCATCTTCGGGCTGTATTTTTTGGATATTTTTTGAAAAACTGCGGATATCTCCGCTTAAAAACGCTACACCAGTCGGGGAGACGGAATGAAAGATTCGTCGAAAGCTTTTCAGAGAAGATGACTGCTCCTATGCGCCCATTTAAGAGGATTCTATGCATCCAACACAGGCATAAATAGTGGTAAGAACTTATCATATGACACTGATAAGCCTTATGGACGCAAGGGTTATGAGGTAACCACCCAAAATTCTATAAATCGAGGTCTATTGGAGGTTATTTCGAAAACCTTGGATCGAGATTTTACTCTATCAATAATCATGCGGACTACTTTAATTAAAAATGCTTCTGCCGAAAATTTCTAACTTAACGAAATCGGTTCGATATTCGAAAATCGTAATAAAAATATCGGTGATCGGAAAAATTTAGGAACATCGATGATGCTTTCAGCACTATTCGATAAAATAAGAAATCTATTCATATATCTATATTCCTGAACTTGGTTCAGAAGTTACACTTTTTTTGCCCGAACCCATATGCTCCATATAGTATACAAAAAAATGTTTAAATACAAATTGAATCTGCACTGGGTAAGTTAACGAGTAAAACTGCGATGTGTGTGTTTGTGTAGGGATGTTTGTTGTTGGCGAGGGACATGTAGGGGGATGGTAGTTTGCTTCGAGTGGAAAAACCGAGCAGAACAGAGCACAACGCTAATTAAAAAGACTCTTGAGCGTAACATATAGACGAGAGAGAGAGAAAAATGGAAAAAACAAAAACTTTATACTGGCAATGGGGCAACGTTATCCATGAAATTGTCTATGAAATGTGAATGTAATTTAATGAATAAAGTGCAGCATACAATAATCTTTCACAGTTCCACCACCCACTAAATCCTCCCACAGAACTGTGAATGCGTCTGACTGATCCCAGTATAACTTTTTATAATATTTTAATATACTATACCTAGGGGGTATGGAGTCTGTGATGGAGTCCGTTGATAGATGGAATTCATGCGGTTCATTTGGCAAGCATTCAAATTTCAATTGCTTTTTTAATTGGTACATTTTACGTTTGTAGCTTTTGATAGAGATGATGAGATGAGTTGAGATGATTTTTTTTTACGTTTTTCTGCAACCTGCCTCTTGCCGCTTTTGAACTAGATAGAAACTTATGCCGCACACTTTGATTTGTATTTATTTAATGAGTTATTAATTGCATTAACCCATCATTCATTCAACAGTTGCACAGTTTGTAATTAAAGTTGAGCTCACAAAGTAAGTACCCAATAAATTTTGAGAAAAATCATTTGCATTTTATTCAAGACTTTTTGGAAAAGTTGCATAATAGCTAAGGGGAAGAGCGAGATATCAAAGTAGTTCAAAAATGAATTCGGAGCAAGTTTTACGTGTGTTGTGAATCTCCTACTAGAAGACTGTACAGGACTTTATATAAGACTGCAGATTAATCCAATCTTCATAATTCTATTCGCAAAATTTGACTTTTCAGAACAGTAAAAATTTAGTTTGGACTCGAAGTCCTTTTTGTTGAACTTAAAATTACAATAAAACTAGCAAACAGTGTTGCCCTATGATTAAACGCATACATTACGCAAGATGGCGCCAGCTGCAGTACACTAGTTGGCGCCACAGCTAAATGTGTATCTTGGAACATTTTTTGTCATATAGTATTAGAAAGACGAAGCTCTTAACTATTTTACATAGTATCAAATACTTAAAACAATTCTTTGAGTATATACCTATGCGAAATTTTACCGATTTTGAGGTATTATGACCTTGCTTTAACATTTTTTAATCTAAGAAACTTGACTTTACGAATAATACCAACAAAAATATCATGCCAAAACTGCACCAAATTCATATTCGACCGTTCACCGCATAACAAATACGAACATTTTGTCGGATTCGTTTTTAACAGAAAATTGTATGCTTTTAATTTTACCAAAACGAAATTTTCATGTGATTTGAAACCATGTTTTTTTGCAAGAGGAACTAAAACGAATCGGCCAAATAGTTGTAAATAAAGTATGGTTTTCCTACTGAAAATTTTTTTAAATATTCTTTATTAAGTATTTATACCCTGTACCGTATGGTCCAAGGGTATATTAAGTTTGTGCAAGCCGAAAATGTATGTAACATATAGAAGGAGACGTCGGAGACACCCCAAAGTTACCTAAAATATGATCAGGGTGAATAGAGAAGTCGATATACCCATGTCCGTCTGTCCGTCCGTCTGTCCGTCCGTGTGAACGCCTAGATCTCAGAGATGGTAAGAGCTAGAGTTACCAAACTTTCACATTAGATCCCATATTATTCCATAGGAGGCAAGTTTATTTTATTTTTTTGATATCGGGGATAAATTATATAGCTCCCATGGGGGTGTTTGAGACGACCTCGAAAAAAAAAGCATTTTAGATGAATAATTCGTTTGTTTATGAAGATATCGTAACGAAATTTGGCAATCGAAAGTTTTTTATAGTTCCCAATCACTGTACCAAATTTGATCAAAATCGGTTGACTATATCATATAGCTCCCATAGGACCGATCGGCCAAAATAACTTTTTTAAAGAAAAATTGGCTATATTTCGTTTTTTAATAAAGATATCCTAACCAGATTTGGCGTTTGGAAATTTTTTAGACCACTTAAGCAATGTGCCAAATTTGAACAAAATCGGTGGACTATATCATATAGCTCCCATAGGTCCGATCTTCCAAAACATCGATTTTTTAACAAAATTTGTTGTGTTTCGTTTGTTTGTTAAGATATTGGGACCAAATTTGACATTCGTGAGTATTTTATAGTTCCTAAGCACTGTACCAAATTTAATCCAAATCGTTTGACTAGATCATATAGCTCCCATAGGACCAATCGGTCCAAAAACACGTTTTTTATACAAAATTCTATGTGTTTTGTTTGTTTTTAAAGATATTTGAAATAACTTTGGCGTTCATATCTTTTTTAAGGTATTTAAGCACCGTGTCAAATTTTATTGAAATCGGTTGACTATATCATATAGCTCCCATAGGAACGCTCGGTCAAAAATAAAATTTTTGCTTAAAAATTCTTCTGTTTTTGGTTTTTTGTGAAGAAATCGGACTTTATTACAAGCTAGTGGTACAGGGTATCCTAAAGTCGTCCGCGCCCGACTTTACGTCCGCCATTTTTTTAGATTATATTTATGCCAACTCCAAGTTAGAGATTTACTGACAATTGTTTTTGATTATTTATTTTTCTGACTCAACCGAAAAAATAGCAGATCCTGAAACAAATTTTTTTGTTCTTTGATCCTCCACAAACACATGATTGATACGAATACGAATTTTTTAAAAATATCGACTAAAAAAATTATTTCCTGAAGATCGCAAAACCGAATAGGATTAAAATTGGTTGGTTTGGCTTTTTCGTTTTCCGGAGCACGGCTGATTGTCTCGGGAGGTTAGACGCACAACAGAGAGTCAAAACAGTCCCCCAATGTTTTAGTTTTCTTGTTTGGTCAACTACTTTTTTGGTCGACTAATTTGGTTTTGATTTTGAATAGTAAGTACGAATATTAAGATGGCTATACCTCATGGTTCTCAGACCCATGCTAGCGTATGGGACCATAGCCTGGGGAAGTAGAGCTTGCCTGCAAAGTATGGCCTACATACTGCTGCCTTAGAAATATTAATTGTGATCACACCGCTACATATCGTTGTTGATATGCGGCGGAAAGCCACACTAATAAGAATTGGGAGGGTAGGAGATGACTTTAGCCTCACCAAGAAAGATGCTGCAGATCTAGCAAAGGATATGCCTATGCTTCTACAGCCAAGGGATGAGATGCTAGCTGAGTACAGGTTGAATCAATATTTTTATATCAAACTCAACGCAAAAAAGGCATGGACCTCTCTTGCGGCAGTTCACCCTATGAAACCACATACAATAAAGTGATACACAGACGGATCACTCTCTGATCAAGGAAGTGGCCTGCGGGTAGTAGGGCCCAGGACCAAATATTATGAACGTCTAGGCAGACACACCAGCATTTTCCAAGCTGAAGTCTGTGCTATTGGAAGATGTGCAGACATCAATCTGCAAAAGAATTACCATGACAAGGATTTTTCCACACTGTCTGATAATCAAGCAGCAATAAAGGCATTAAGCAAAGCCAAGATCAAGGCTGGTCAAAGAAGTGAGAACTTCACTAGATAATTAAGGATCCAGAAATAAGCTGACGATTATATGGGTTCCAGGACACAACAACATTTCTGAAAATAAACTGGTAGCTAAACTTGCAAGAACCGGTGCAGCAACACCGCTAATCGGTCCTGAACCACACTGTGGGATTGGTAACCACGTGGTACGGAACCTACTGTGAATAGAGGAGAATAAAAAATCACTGGGCGCAGATAGCAGGGATTAAACAGTCAAAACCCTCCTCTCCAACTACAAACGCAACAGGTTCAAAGTCATGGTAACGCACGGGAAAATCACCGTGAGAATCCTGATGGGCTTTCTGACGGGACATTGTAGGCTCCGCAACCACTTAAACAAAATTGGCATAGTGGATTATATCGCTTCTGTAGCACGAAGAAAGAAACTTCTTCGCATATATTATGTGAATATATGGTACTCGCCGGGAAAAGAAACAAGCTCCTGGACATGTACTTTCTCCCACCGGAGATCGTTGTTACCATAAGTTCAAACAGAATACCGCAATACATGCAGACCATAGGACTTTTGAGAGAATTCTGAGCCATGATCCACTTGGGTTCCAGTACATTTCTACACCCAATAATAATATACTATTCTCTAGTATCCGCTTCACACATGTTATTTTAAAATAAAATCGCGAAATAACTCTTTTTAGAATTTTGAAAAATAAATACAATTTTTTTTTTTTCATTCACAATTTAGCTTTTAAAAAATTATTTGTGGCTGGAAGACGCGTGGTATAAAAAAATAAACTCCATGTATTTTTGTTTTTTAATTATAAATGAATAAAAATAAAATTCCCGTACAAAGTATAAGAAATCCAAATCTTCAGTTAAGTTCGCCTGGTTTTTATAAGTTCCAAGACCTAGGCGTTCATACAGATACATATACTCTTGGACATTTCTTTTCTTCTCCTCACAATTTTTATGTTTTTTGAGAAATCTCCGGCTTCTCTTTTTGTATGTTACATACATAATATATACAAAATTAATATAACCCATACCTTAAAGTGCAGGATATAATGATTATCAGCACAAAAAAAATATCCATGCGCTGTATTTGTAGAATAGATAAAAAATGTCCGTTTAAAATCCTTATAAATCGTATATAAATACATGCATAAACATAAGTTTAAACAAAGCTGTTAAAAACAATTAAGGGAAAATAAAAGCCCTACGTTGTGATAAGAGATAACAAGCAGACAGCTTTGAACAAAACAAAAAAAAAAAAGCCAAGCCCAGCCAGACAAGTGCCACATGCCTCGAGGCACAAACACAATTTGCAACATTTTTCCAAACGGATAATGACAAACATTTTAATCATGAAATAAATTCAACCATCCCTAAAATGCGACCGCAGAGTGTGCGTAAGCAAGACAACAATAGAAACAACAACAACAGTTAGACAATATGGCGCAGAACGCCTTCAGCCGGAAGTCAAGTGCGCTCCTGCTCCGGCTCCTGCTCACACCCAGCCCAGCCCAGCATCATTATCAACGTTATGTGATGATGATGATGATGATGGTTATGTAATCGTTAAATTTATCAAGGTTACGAAAAGGTTTCAAGTGTAATGTGTATGCAAATAAGCGCAGAATTTTCGAAAATTTGGCCCAAAACTTTTGTAATTTGTAAAATCTAAGCGTCTAGTTTTTGTGTGCCCCCCTGTTGGAAACAAGGTTCAAGGAGATAGTAAATAGAAGAAGAAGTCTAACAATTCGACTATAGTGTGGCTCATCGTGATTAATTTTTAACAATTTGTGCACTCAGCTAAATTTTGTTATTATAAAGTACTTCATTTATGTAAAAATAATTCTTGAATATAAAAATAAAATTAATAGCGTCTAGTTTTTTATGCCCTGTTGGAAACAAGGTTCAAGGATAGAAGAATATAATTATAATAGAAGGAGAAGTCTAACAATTCGACTATGGTTGTGGTTTATCGGAATTCATTTTTAAGAACTAAATTGTGTTATCATAAAGTGCTTAATGTATGTAATATTAGTTCATGGATATAAAAATAAAATTAATAGGATAGTTAAGTAGCTACAAGTGCTCGTCTTTTTCCGTAATCAGTACGAAAAAATCTGGCTGTGTTCTCCAAACCCAAGAAAGCATTTTTAAACTTAGTCTAACTTTCTACATGTTTTGGGATACTTTAACCATTCTACTAATAGAATGAAAAAATCTTTCTTTATTCTCTAAACCCAAGAAATCTTTTTTTCAAAATTAGTTCAACTTTCTACATCTACAAGAGCTCGTCTTTTTACCATAACCGCAATGAAAAAATCTTGTTGTGTTCTCTAAGCCCCATAAATCTCTTTTTTTCCTCAAACATTGTTCGACTTTCTATATCTTTTGGGATACTTTAGCTACAAGAGCTCGTCTTTGTACCCTAATCGGAATGAAAAAATCTTTCTCTGTTCTCTAAACCCAAGAAATCTTTTTTTTTCAAACTAAGTCCAACTTTCTAGATCTTCTGGGATACTTTAGCTATAAGAGCTCGTGCTTTTACCTTAATCGGCATGAAAAAATCTTGCTGTGTTCTTTAAACTCAAGAAATCTTTGGTTTTTGGCAGACTTTGTGCAACTTTCTACATCTTCTAGGATACCTTAGCTACAAGAGCTCGTCTTTTTACCCTAATCGGAATGAAAAAATCTTGCTGAGTTCTCTAAAACCAAGATATCGTTTTTTTTTTTTTAAACTTAGTCCAACTTTCTAGATCTTCTGGGATACTTTAGCTACAAGAGCTCGTCTTGATACACTAATCGGAATGAAAAAAGCTTGTTGTGTTCTCTAAGCCCAAGAAATCTTTTTTTTTCAAACCTAGTCCAACTTTCTAGATCTTCTGGGATACTTTAGCTATAAAGGCTCGACTTTTTACCCTAATCGGGAAGAAAAAATCTAGCTGTATTCTCTAAACTCAAGAAAATTCGTTTTTTACAAGCTATGTACATCTTTCTACATCTTCTGAAATACTTTAGCTATAAGAGCTCGTTTTTTTGCTTTAATCGGAATACAAAAATCTTATTGTGTTCTCTAAGCCCAAGATCTCTTTTTTTTCAAACTTAGTCCAACATTATAGATCTTCTGCGATACTTTTACTTTAAAAATCGTACAGTGTTCTCTAAACCCAAGAAATCTTGTTTTTTTTAAGCGTTGTACAACTTTCTATATCTTCTGGGACCCTTTTCTTTTTTTCTTAATATAAACTTATGATGTGACGGGTCTATTTTTTCAGGGTGCGACGGGTCTCTCTACTAAAATTTTTTCAGGGATCGCAAATAAGCGTTATAGGGTTATAAAATATAAAAGCAAAAAAAAAAGTGCTTTGGATGAATGTGCAAGCGTATCATATTTTTGAAGAACTATCGGAATCAAACATTAAGTTTTATTTTAATATAAAAAAAAACTCAAGCGTAACCCTTATTTTTTCACATTAAAAATTGTGAAATAATATTTAAATGACAGTTTTTATTAAAAATTGAAAAAAACATTAATTTTTATTTAAAATTTTGATGAAAAAAATTATTTGGCAAACAAAAAATTTTATTTTTGACAAACACCGTCAAACAAAAATGTTTTCCACGGCGTATCATATTTTTAAATGGACTATCCGGAATATGTAAAATCTTTTATTTGAATAAAAAAAAGTTAAGCGTAAATCTTTTTTTTTAATTTAGAAATAATGACATATTTTATTAAAAAGTAGTAAAATAAAATTATATCATATTATGCAATTTTGATTAAAAAAAATTTGGCAAACAAATAAAATTATTTTTGGCAAACATTGCCACATACTTTTAAGATAACTATCCAGACTAAGCATAAATATTTATTTGAATCAAAAAAATTTAGTGTAGTTCTAAAAATAAAAATTA
This sequence comes from Chymomyza amoena, assembly GCA_037043745.1. Lineage (NCBI taxonomy): Eukaryota > Metazoa > Arthropoda > Insecta > Diptera > Drosophilidae > Chymomyza > Chymomyza amoena. The sequence continues at coordinate 32,931 of JBAMAX010003611.1, read as the reverse complement.
TATAATAAAACAAATTTTAAATAATTAAATTTCAAAACTGGAAAAAAAGAAGAGTAATTATGCAATTTTGAGGAACAAATTTTGTCAAACAAAAACAATATTTTGGGCAAACATTGCCACATATTTTTAAAAGACCTATCCAGACTAAGCTTAATTTTAATTTTAGTCAAAAAAAATTCAAAAATACAAATTATGAAACTATATTTTAATTACAGCTTTTATTTAAAAATGGTAAATTAAAAAAATAAGAGTTGCATAAATTGCATAAAATTTTGATGAAGAAAATTTGGTCAAACAAAAAAATTAGTTTTGCCAAACAACAAATTTATTTGGGCAAACTCCCGCAAACAAAAAGAGATAATTAGGCAAACATTGTCACATATTTTTAAAAGAACTATCCAGACTAAGATTAATTCTATTTTAATCTAAAAAAAATAAAGCGCAATTGTAATTTTTTTACCTTAAAAATAAAAATTATGAAACAATATTCAAATGAGCAATTTTATTTAAAAATTTAAAACTAACAAAATAAAAGTTATTATGCAATTTTGATGAAAAAAAATTTTGTCAAACAGAAAATTTATTTCTGCCAAACACTGACAAACAAAAAAGGTATTTTTGGCAAACACCAGCAAACAAAAAATTATTTTTTAGCAAACATCGGCAAACAAAAATGTTTCCGGTTTCGGTACCCTAAATCTCATGATAATATATTTTTGCATAACATACTTAACTTATTACAAACAAAAACTAAGTAAATAATTCGCCCTAATCGTGATATTTCTTTTGATCAGCACCTTTATAAGAATGCAACCACTGTGCACTGACTGACTTGTTGTATAAACAAAGACAGGCTCCGAAATGTCAGCCTGGTTCGATGTTCGTCTAAGGGTCGATCCAACTGCGACTTCAATTCTAATGTAAAGTTATATCTGTTTCACTTTATAGACAACAGTTTGCTGCCGAGCTTTGAATCGTTTAGATCTCGATCTCCCTTGCGCACTACTTTCTTCCAAGAGTTTATTTTAAAAATGAATACGTAAGATATTCCAAGTGTTTTTTTTTTTTTTTTTGTGTACTATGTTTATTTCTTTAAAGAAATAAACTTTGGTGTTTGATATGATTTGATATTGTCTGGGCAGCAGCTCTTGTGCGGGTATACAAAGTAGCCTTTAAAAAATAAAGTAAAGTGTTAAAAAAAAGTTCTGATAAGCGATTTTTTGATAAACGATATTTTTTTAATAGTTTTTTAATTTGCAAGTGAAAAGTTTGTGGAGCGTTCCTAAGATCATTGTCCTGATTGTGAAAATGTAAAAATTTTTTTGAAAGCTTGTGCTTAAATACAAAGTATCTTAAAAATATTGTCAAGTGAAAGTTTAAAAAAATTGTTTTGTGGAGCGTTCCCAAGATCATTGTCCTGATTGTGAAAAATGTAAATTTTTATTGAAAGCTTGTTTGGACAGAAGCTTTTTTGTGTAAATACAAAGTATCTTGAAAATAATGCAAAGTGAAATGTTAAAAAAAGTTTTGGGCGTTTAAAAAACATATTTTTAGGTGGAGCGTTTATAAGATTAGTGTCCTGATAGTGAAAAATGTTAAATTTTTTTGAAAGCTTGTGCTTAAACACAAAGTATCTTAAAAATAATGTAATGAAAGTAAAAACATGTTTGGAAAGTTAAAAAAAAAAATTTTTTTTTGTGGAGCGTTCCTAAGATCATTGTCCTAATTGTAAAAAATGTAAAAGTTTTCAAGATCATCGCGTTCACTTAAAATTGATACGGCAACTTAATTAGTAAGAGATTTATTCTTTAAGTTTTGAGATTTGTGTTGATGTCTACAGGAAGTATTCTGGTTAATGCTGGATTCTAAAAAACTTATAGAAGAAAGTACAGTGTCCGTTTTAGCCCGAAAAAAAGTTCTAAAAAACTAAGTTTTTTTTATAAAAGTATAATTGAAAACTGAATACTAAAAAAAAACCTAAAAATTCTTTAGTACAAAAATTCAATTATTGATGAATATTAAAGATTGAGAATATAAATATGAAAGAAAGTTTTTATTTGTTTACGAAGTCGACAGAGTTTATTCGTAAAGTCGTTTTAGATTTTTCCGGGTATATCGCGTGTTTCAAATATAAATATTTTTTGCATTTGTCTGCTATACAGCTTTTAAAGAGCTATCCGACTAAGGGTAAAAAACAGTTTTGTAGGATCAAGATTTTAATTTAATTATTAAAAGTGAAAAATAACTTAAAAGTTATTTTAAAGCCGTTCATACAAATATTTTGGCATTTCGAAATGGAAAACGAAACAATAATTTTTTAATTTAATTTGGATTTTAAAAAAATTTGTCAAAAAAAAATGCTTTTGATTTTTAGACAGAATAATCCGGAATAAAAAAAACAAAATTTTAAATCTATACCATCAATAGTTCGCTTCAGTACTCCGAAAAGATTGTCTTCTTTTGGTAAGTCTACTCACATATTAAAAATAAACATTCCATCCAAAATGAACTTTATCTCAAAGGTTTGCTTTTTGTTTTAACTAGCTAAGTTTCTATAAATAAGTTTAAAAAATAAAATACTTCCATGAAGAAAATAAAAAATTTGGCAATAAAACTAGTTTTACGTTTTTTGGTGGATGATAGATTTTTATATTAGCGCTAATTTTACCAGGAATCGCAAAAAGGAGGTATAAGGTTGAAAATAAAATTAAAGCGAAAATATTGTGATAGTGAAAGCGACTATATGTCCTATTTTTGAAAGGACTATACGGAATAAAGATACATTTTTATTTTAAATTTTTAATTTACAAAAAAAAACGGAAGAAATAATTCAATAATGATTTTTATATAAAAATTTCCCAAAATATGTTAATTTCAAAAGTAAATCATTTTTCAAATTAAAAAAAAAAATTAAATAAGATTCAAATACCAATTTTTATATAAATGCACCTACATGTCCTTATTTTGAAAGGATTATATGAAATAAGGATAAATTATTATTTTTAATTTAAAAAATCAAAAGTAACTCTAATTTTTTGAGCTTAAAAATAATAAAATAATATTTAAATTCCAATTTTTATTTAATAAAATTCAAATTAAAAAATAAAAATTATGAAATATTATTTAAATGCCAATTTTTATTTAAACATTTAAATTTGTATTATAAAAACTAGCTCATTTATCAAATTGGAAAAATTTAAATTATGATCAATTATTTAAATATCAACTTATATTTTAAAAATTGATAAATAACTATTAGTTTGCATTTTTTTATTTATTTAATTATTTAATTAATTTAATTTATTTTATTTTATTTTATTTTTTTTAAATTGTACAGCTTTTAATTTTTGACTTAAAAAAATTGTGAACTAAAGATTAAATACAATTTTAAATTAAAAATTTAAATCTTTATTATTTTAATTAAAAAAATAAAGTTTTGAAATAATATTAAAATTCAATTTTTATTTATAAAATTGTTAAATAACTATTATTTTGCATTTTTTAAATAAAAATTGACATTAAATATTAATTTATAATTTTTTTATGGTCAAAAATTAAGAGTTACGCAATTTTTCAAAAATTATGAAATAATATTTTAAGAGTTATGGAGTTAAAAAAAATCAAAGTGTAAAAAGTTTATTTCAAAGGAATTTTTTAAAATTAGGACACATTTTTCTTTTTAAATTTGAATTCAAAAAAAATTTAAAAATCAAAATTATGAAATAATTTTTTTATTAAAAATTTCAGTTTTTAGTATTGAAATTAAAAAATAAAAATGATGAAATAATATTTAAACATAAATTTTTATTATAAAGATTTATAAATAAACTTAATTTTGCAATTTTTAAATAAAAATTGGCATTCAAATATTATTTAATAATTTTTTTTTTAAGTCAAAAAATAAGCTTTTAAAAAAATTATGAAGCAATATTTTAAGACTTAAAAAAAAACAAATCTTTAAAATTAGGACACATTTTTATTCTTAAATTTTTATTCAAACAATTAAGCGTAACTCTAATTTTTTTGCTTAAAAAATTAAAACTGAAATAATATTTAAGTGCCAATTTTTAATTAGAAACTTCCAATTTTATTATTTAAATTAAAAAATAAAAATTATGAAATAATATTTAAACATCCAAAAAAATTGGTAACGAAATATTATTTCAGTTTTTATTTTTTAAACAAAAAAATAAAAGTTATGATTAATGAAAAAGTTAAAAACAATAATAACACTGTCCAACAGTGAAAAAGAACTTTTCAAGTGACCTAGTGTACGTTGTAGGTCTTGACGAGTAGATCACGATAGCGTTTTTCAAAATTGTCTAACACCCCCAAAATCGGAAGTTATCGCTTAAAAACCGTTTTTCGGGTACTGCGATCACTCCCACTATCACAACGTCGCCATTTTTCAACCGATTTTCAATTGCGATTTTCGATTTTTTAACAAAATTTATTGTATTTCGTTTGTTTTTTAAAATATTGCGAACAAATTTGGCACTTGTAAGGTTTTTATTGTTCTTAAGCATTATACCAAATTTGGTTACGATATCTTCATGAACAAACGAATTATCCATCTAAAACATTTTTTTTGTCGATGAAAATTGAATTTTCTTGTTTACAATAAGCGTCGTAACTTAAGCATTTATCGACCGATTTTAATAAACCATAACTTTTCTTACTCGGAATTAATATTTCTTTAAGATTAAATGTAAAAAAGTAAAGGTGTTTTGACAAAATGTTATATAAAAATGACTTCAAAGTGGGAAAATCGAATAAAAAAAGTGTAAATCTTAGATATCTTTTAGAAAATCTCGTAGTTGCTTTGTATAAAGTATAAACAAGTGTATATCATCTTAAAGCTTGAATCTTCTTCTTTCCAAAGCCGTAAAGCAATTGAAAATCGGTTGAAAAATGGCGACGTTGTGATAGTGGGAGTGATCGCAGTACCCGAAAAACGGTTTTTAAGCGATAACTTCCGATTTTGGGGGTGTTAGACAATTTTGAAAAACGCTATCGTGATCTACTCGTCAAGACCTACAACGTACACTAGGTCACTTGAAAAGTTCTTTGATTTTTGTCAATTCTGTAGGACAGTGTAATTATTTGATGATTTTTATTCAAAAGCTTATAAGAGTTGCAATCCATGAATTTTACTCCGAAGTTTATTTAAACAGAGTATTAGAAAGTTCTCTTGCACTTTAAATTAAATCTGCTTACATTCTTTAATTTAATAATATGTATAATAATAATGTTTATTTATTTATTATATATAATTAAAAATTTTGGATTTTTCCTGATATGTTTGAAATCAACAATCAAATCATTTATTCTTGATGTCAAATATGATTTTATTTTATTAAAATTCCAATTAAACAATATAATATAAATAATATTAAAAAATTTAATTTAATAAACCTTTATGGGTTAAGGCCATTGTAGCATGTTTTTTAAGTAGCTGAATCCGAAAAATCGCAGCATGTCAGGATTCTGATATACTTCGAAGATTAATATAAATATTTCCCAGAGCTCCAAGCTGGAACATAGGGCCAGATTAATAGTACCCCGAAATGTTCCCCTTTTTTTGAGGTTATGTAAGAACTGCGATTTTTGAGTCTTTGTTTGGGATTCACTGACCATAAAATCAGGCAGTAAACTTTGACTTCCAAAACTGTTTTTATTTTTTGGCTGTGTCCAAATAGCCTTTAAAAGATTTATCTCGAGTGCGGAAATTCGGGCAGAATTCTAAAGTAATCTTCAAAATAAATAAATCTGACTTTTCGGGCTTAGGGCAGAACCTGGAATGCTGCGGTTATTGGGACCTCAAATTCAGCGACTCGAAATCAATCAGCACTGAACTGACTAATTTTACCGGAAAAAGAAAATAATTTTTCAATTGTGCGATTATTATAATGGGCTATAGATATTTGCATAGAAGCTACTAACAACTTCATTAGCAGAACATTTTTTACCGCCTACAGCAGCAAACAGTTGTTCCAACCACACCCCCCTCCCATCGAATCACAGTATAATAATATGAAAATCTGTTGGCTTTTGTCAAGCCCTTAAGCCAAAATGCTAACCACAAAATGCTGGCTAGAGCCGCAGGAGCGGGGTTACAACTTGACAGTAGCTACACTCAACTCATTTATGTCAACAATTCATCTTAAATTAGGCGTAAAATTTACAGATTGGTTACAAACAACCAACCAACCCCCCCTAACCCGAACAAAGCCTTATATAAGTGGCAAATTATAAAGCATATAATACACCATAAAGGGTAGTTACTTATTACTTATGATTGTTATTTTTTAGATATAGCCGTCGTCAGCCGCCAGCCACAACATCCTTCCATCCACTTGACACTTGGGCTTGGGCACATGGACAAAGCTTTTCAATTACAAGCGCCTGCTATGTGCACGTCCAACCCCCTCGCTAATTTAGCGCTTTTATGCGCTTCCATGTGTCCTCGCAAGCCTCTCGCAGGCAATTGAAGTGAGATCCTGGAACGGATAGCGAGATAATAGCGTGCCTTATGGGCGGGCTAATGAGGGGGTGTGACGTTGTGCTGGACGTTATTACACTTGTTTCCTTGTCCTCGTATATATAGTAGCTTCTTTTTTTAGGCTGGGAAATAATTTGTCACAAAAAACGACAAAACCGAAGCGCAGAGATAACGCTTAAGCTGATTTGCATAATTGGCTTGTTCGAGGTTGGAGAAGTAAGGTTAAGCCTAATCAAACAAAGAACTGGAATTTGGTTTATACATAACAATTAGGGTTACTAGAAGGAGCGGGCGAAACATCAATGCACCTTATACTACGCAACAATTTTGGATGTTAAATCTCGGTGGGAAAAAAGGATTTTGTGAACAGAGTCAGGATTGTTGTTTTTTATGTCCCCCCCAATGCTTTTCTTCGGCAGTAATAAATTGTTGTGCTCGATAATGATGTAAATGACGTTGCTTCAAAGAAAACCAAGTCGATATAGACACGTACATCTATCCGCCTCTCCGTCGGTCCCACCACCTCTTCAGCTGTCCCTCCGCTTAAATGCCTAGATCTCAGTGACGATAAGAGCTAGAGCAATCAAAGTTTAGTTTTAAATATATTATTATTTTACGCAGGACCGACGAGAGTGTGGAAAGGGGAGGTTTCCCTCCGGGCACGCAGTTTTCTAATGGCCCCATTATAATTACTGTCATGATTCAAACTATAGGTGTAATATAGCAACCGGTAGATTGTCCCCACCGGGACCGGATTTTCTTTTTACGGCCCAGAGTTTACGGGAAAAAATATTAAAAGACAGTATCAAAAAGAAGCAGAGTCGTCTTGATGTCCTTCGAATATCATCCTTGCGCTAAGGCACAACGCATATGACAAGATTTTCATTGCGCGTGCGTCTTCTGCAAATCGTTTTACGGGATACCTTTCAGAGACACCATCTGTGCCCCTTGGACTTCTCCTTCTTCCCTTAAGGCCCGACTTAAACAGAGGAAGATGGATTCGAATTGTATGGGGGTAGGGATATTTGCACACGGTTCTCTTTTTGTTCATTACTAAGGAATCTTGTCACCAACTTTCGTATGCCCAAATTCTCGGTAATCATTTATTAGAGACTACTGTACGAAATCTCCAACATATCTGAATGATTGTGCTGTCCACGAGTTCGTTTACTTTGGCCACATTTGCCTCAATTCTACAAGTTAATGGGCGACCGGCGTGATAATCGTTTTCAAGGAGATGCCGTCCCTTCGGCAGCAGCTAGTGCCTTTCGAACACTATTATGCGGTTCATGACAGCATTGCCGTAGACGTTCTCAATCACACCAAGGGTCTCCGTTGTGGTTTCTGTGACTTTGATGTATCATTTGGTGATGTAGCGCTGCTCAAGATTTATCAACACTTTGGCCACATTTGCCTCATTTCTTAATTTTAATGGCCGACCGACGCAATGATCGTTTTCAGGGAGCTGCCGTCTTTTCGGAAGCAGCTAGTGCCTCTCGAACACTATTAAGCGGCTCATGACGGCTTTTCCGTAGGCGTTCCCAATCACTCCAAGGGATTCCGTCGTGGTGTCTCTGACTTTGATGCATCATTTGGTGATGTAGCGCTGCTCAAGATTTATCACCAATTTGGATGGTAACGATATTTCTTAGAAGAGGTTCATGGAAATTGACGTGCTTACTCGTCACTCAGTCAGTGTCCCCCTACCACGCCCAGCGGTTGCAACCTCCGCCAATGCTCCTCAGCCCACGACCTTCCCCCAACGCTGCGTTCACTCTACAGAAACTCAATCGTATTACTTATTAATCCTATCCAATTTTTTATCTTGGCTTCCTCTTTAAAGTAATTATAATCTCAAAAATCCGCCATTAATATTTATCAGTCTTCCAATGTTCCAATCTTACACACAAAGCCACCTGAACTTACCCTCCCAAGGCAGCAAAGAACAACCTTGCCCCAACTCCGCTCAGGTTATTTAAAGCTCTTAAGCACCTTCCTGACGAGATTTAACTCTGAGTTAGTAAATGTTTGCCACATCTGCAGCTGCAACCCGTACAATACCGTATACCCCCCTGGAATTACATCTTCATCCTTATGGACATAACCAGCGGAGGCAGCCTGCTTCCTCCACCTGGATAGGGTGCATCCTTAATATACTTCCATCATTTCTGTCTTTCTTCTCGACTCCTCTCACATACTTGGTGGCCCGAGATAGACTTTACAAAAACAGCAACATTAATTCCAACGTAATCAACCGACAATTCTCTAGAAGAATGTTGTTCCCAAATTGTTTCTTTGTGAGCAGCTGGCTACACCTGTCCAATTCCCCAAACCATCACGCGATTTCGAAACAAAGAAGTAGTTGGATATATATACATATATCCAGACAGTATTGGACACCTAACGTTCAATAAACACTAGATTCACGTAAAGTCATGAAACACTTGCTGCAATATTATAAAATATAATTTGCAGTTCATAGGAAAGTTTGCCAGCCAATGTTATTCGAGTGCTTTGTTTGGCTGATCAAGAATGACTGTATTCAATTTTCTTGAGAAAAAATGAATTCGCTGTAAAATACTTGTTTAATGCAAAGATATTCTGCTTTCTTTGCATTGACATATGTTATGTATTGTTTTTTTTTTTATAAAGAAACTCAGGTTCTAAATAAAATTACGTTTAAATTTAAAAAGAATTTTCTTAACGGGAATGCAAGATAAAAGCCAGCAACGTGTCGCTCCAAAATGGAGTGCACAGGTTCAACTTTCGTATAGTAGCTATATGTAATAGTAGACCAATTTTGATCAAGCCTCGCACAAAAGAGCAGCCTTATATGCAGCTGAATGATGTGCAAAACAAAGCTAAAAACCTCGAACGCTTAGCCGGAGTCGGACTTCTTACTAATGCATCCAAAAGAAAAGCAGTATGGAATTGATGAGCTTAGTTTTTCTGCTCTCCATATGCGATATACTAGTCTATCGACTCTCTACATCATCATTTAGCTGCTCCAGAGTCTCCTTGGCCTCCCCTAATCCCCATAGAATTTTATGCCTGCTGCCAGGAACCTCTGGCCATGGCTCCAAAGTCGCAGCACCAGACTTTGAAATCTGGATACTGCTGCGCTGTTGCCAGGGGATTTTCGCCAGCCTAATACCGAATAAATATGATAACAAAAAAAAATCATGTTACCCTATTTTGTTTCTTCATCTTGACTCTACTACTATTGTGGCCATTACAACCGGTTATCGGTCTTGGCCTCGGAAATTATCCTTAGCGGTTTCTGTCTTGTGCTTGCTGGCGCCAATTGGCAATCCCCAAGCTACGAAGGTCCTCCGTTGCCTGATCTTCCCATCGCAGGACGAGCCTCCCTTGTCGTCGTCGTCGACCTTCCAGTGAAGTATTCCGCTGGAGTACCCTTTTGGCTGGAGCATAACATCACTTTCGCCGTATAGCTCATACAGTTGGTGGTTCATTCAAATACGAAGTCACTAACCACATTTATAGGTCCAAAGATGCGTCGGAGGATTTTCCTCTCGAAAGTCCATGCTTCAGCGCCGTAGAGAAGCACGGGTATGATGAGGAATTTGTGAAGGATTATTTTCGTGTGCCGAGATAGGGTTTTACTCTTGAATTCCTTACTTAGCCCCAAGTAACATCGGTTAGCAAGATTACTCCGTCGACGTATTTCCATGCTTCATCTTTACTTTAAAATATATGTTTTTTGTTTTGAGGGGTATTAAATTTGTTCCGCTAAATGAGCGATTTCCCCCACTGCGCGGTTCTTTCTTATGTATATTGCATGCATTACATCAATCCATCAGAACTCTTTACCTTAAAAAGACGACTTTTTGATATTGAAATAACAAAGAAAAATTTTTAAGCATATGGAGTTTGGGAACGGTAGGAGAGGAACGGCTAGAGTTGCTTGTTTCCACCCTTTCTTTCTTCTATTGCGGCATTGTTACGTCACATATAGTATCTTCTCATTAGAGTTTCATCAAAAGGTGAAGGACTTATGCCAACATTTTTAGAGCTTAAAAATTGCATTAGTTAAAAAATAGGTTCAACTTTTTTGGTTTCCTTCGATTGCGAATTGCTTGTAACCCTAAAGGTAAAATCATTTTATGAATAATTTTACCTGCTCCGTTTTTGTCAGATTTTATATTGCAATATTCTAAGAAGTTCGCCTTGCTTTTAACATCAAACTAAAAAGTATTACAAATATACTACACGAAAAAAAGCAAAGAATTTCTGGCAAGGACCTGATTGAATCTCAACTGACACAGTTCGAAATCAAGATACGTATTACACAGAGGGTGTTGACAATTTCATCCAAAGTTCTTTACTGCTATATCATGTAAGTGACTGTATATATAATATATACTCGTCTATATACACATGTATGCATGTAAATGTATGCATAATTAAAATATAAAAATGCACAATGGCTCAGCTTCGTCTTCAAAAAGTTGTTAATCTTTTCATGCAACTGCATAATTAAAACCTGAATATATTTTTATTTTTTTCGTGTGTGTGTGTCCTAGAGTCTATCTCTTCCTTGCAAATGGCACAAAAACGGACAGTGCAAAAAAAAAAGTGCATTAGTAGGGTAGTTACGACAGTGGTATACCCTGGCACACTTTTTCCAAAACGCAAGAGACGCAATAAAAGATTGCGATTTTTTAACGTCACGATGCGTCGAGGCGCATAAAAGATTATGGAAAATGACGTCAAACAATGTCCGAATGGGTCTTGAGATACTTGTCCAAAAAATCTTATTTAAGGGCTCTGAAAAAAAAAAGTATTTTGGCGGTCGCTGTGTCTAAGTGCAAGGTATTTTGGCGAATTTTTGGGCCTCGGTTTCAGATTCAGACAAGACATTATTTTGAAATTGGAAACACAAAATATTCGTTTTCAAAACAAATCCGAATAAAATTATGGATCTTTTTGGGTCAATTTTTGGACATATCTGGTGACTGATTGTGCAGTGGGGTGGGTTATATGTATATACAACAGCCTTTTTGTGTGAGAGCTAAGTTGAAAGTTGACATAGGCATACGAATATCCTCCTTATTTGGTAGGATGGGAAAGGTACAGAGAGAGGGAACAGAAGAAGTATTCTACTGATTCAACTTCTTTTTCGTCTTTGCAGCTTCTGCAAAAGTCATGGCTAGAAACATTCATTCTGGTCGCATGTATTCCGGCCAGTGTCCAGTGATCGTTCTGACAAGCGATCAAATTTTTGGCTATATCTGCCAAGGTTTTTAGCCGACGAAAAGGCATTGGGGGAAGGGTAGAATCAGACGAGTTTGTCCTGGTATTGAGGCTCTTAAAATTTATTTTCATTTTTCTTTAGGACTTTATTCCGAAAGTTTAAAAACAGCAGAACTTTCTATACATACATTTTCTCATTTTTTTAAATATTAATTATCTAATTTTTGTTCACAAAATTCAATGTAATTGTATAGATCTTGCAAAATAAATAATTGTATTGTCTGCATAAAGGCCCGGCGCTTCTTAGAAGACGAACCTAGTTTCTAGGTAAACCATTCTTTAAGGATCTGGGTAGTGTAGCCTATGTGCCCAAAGCGGATCTGACTGTTTTCGTCGAATCCTTAAAATGGTTCTGCAATATGAGAGACTTAGGCAATTAGGGATGTACAGTTTTTGATTCTCCTCCACAATCACTCCCTTTCTTCTATTCCTTTCCTTCCCTTCTTTTGACACACAATAAACCTCATGGTTTCTGGGTGATCTCAGTCACTATCTGAGCTGCCTCTACAACCTAACCTACCCTTCTAACGAAGACAAAAATCAGCCTAATCACTGAAATCGAAATTCTCCTACGACAGGCTCATGTTATAGAGCACTTATGGTCTGCAAAGCCTTTTTCTCTCAGTTACGTTGTACACTACACAAGTCGGAAATACCCTTCATCCTAAGGGTGCAGGGTACAACAAACGTTCAAGGAAGCCACAGAAAAGGCGCAAGCAAAGTAGCATAAGCACACAGACACATGCTCAATCTAAGGCGTAGAGAATGAAGGAGACGCAGCGAAATAGAATTTAAGCGTGTGACGTCATAACAAGAAATTTAAGACAATTTTTAATTTATTACTTAATAATGCGCAATTCTTTATTTATAAACTAAAATGGTGCAGCAACACCGCTAATCGGTCCTGAACCACACTGTGGGATTGGTAACTACGTGGTACGGGACCAACTAAGAATAGAGGAGAAAAAAAACGACTGCTTCACTGGGCGCAGATACCAGGGCTTAAACAGTCAAAAACCTTGCTCTCTAACTACAACCGTAAGAGGTTCAAAGTCATGATAACGCACGGGAAGAACACCGTGCGAATTATAAGGGGCCTTCTGACGGGACACTGTAGGCTTCGCAGCCACCTCAACAAAATTGGCATAGTGGATAGTGGACTATGCCGCTTCTGTTGCAAATACTTCTTCTTGAAACTTCTTCGCACATATTATGTGAATGTATGGCAATCGCCGGTAAAAGAAACAAGCTCCTGGGCATGTACGTTCTCCCACCAGAGACCGTTGCTACTATAAGTCTGAATTCAATTCTGCAATACATGCAGGCCTTAGGACTTTTGGGAGAGCTTTAAGCCATGAAGGGGGTACAATAGATCCACCTGGGTCGCAGTACATTTATCCCAATCCCAATAATAATAATAACTGAAATGTTACGCTGATTTCTTAGCGTTTTAAGTCTAGTCTGGACCTTTTACACCTAACACAATTAACTAACAAAAAAATATTGGCTACATTTATAAAAGCACAAGTTAATTTATTAATTTACCGAAAATAGTTCTATTAATGAAAAATAAAATGTACCAGCCTATTTTCAAGTATTATCAAAAGTTAAAAATATCACAAACCGTTTTCATATAGGATCGTCAAAGATCAATAGAGGAAATGTTTGTATGTATACCAATGACGGCCAGGTCTTGTAGAATAAGGGGTTCTTATGTATATATAATGTCTTTATACAATAAATTTAATAAATTTTAAATAAATTACATTTTCTTGGGAACTATAATTATTCAACAAAAAAGTTCACACTTAACATCAAAATCAAGATTTGATGACGTAGTTGCTCCGAAAGTGTCACACAAAGTGGCGTCTCCTTGTTTTCTTATTTTTATTCATATTGTCAACCATTAAGTTGTGTCCCGTTGCTCGTTAACAGTCGCACTCGCTCGCTTTCTCTCACTTGCTCTTATTTAGTTTTTATCTTTGTTTGTTTTTGGTTTATTTCTTCTTTTTTTTCGCGCATTTGTGCTTTTTGCCATTGCCTCTCTCTTCCACTCTGCACTCTCTTCACTTACGTTTGGCGTGCGTTCGTTCGTGTGTGGGTTTATGTATACATAAGTAATTGCAAAATATGAATACATAATGAGCAGATATTTCAAACCAAGTGTACAAGGAGCTTCCTTCCCATTGATGGCGGAACGTGGCAAAGCGTGGGGCGGGGCAGGGCGGTCTAGGTATTGGTAGCGAAGCCCTATGACTTTTATGCTAAAATGCGCGCTACGCGCGTGCACTTGCATTTCACCTGATGCTCTCAAAGCGGCGCAAGGACACATCCAAAGCAGGGCACAACCAACACACAAACTGCTATGCGCTTTTCAACATTGTATACCCTAACTAAGGGTATGTGGCGTGCAATGTATAGAAAACTGTTAAAAAAGAAAGATCTATCTCTTGGCAAAACCCCGCTTGTTAACTCCTGTCGAGTGATGTGCTTATTTACTATGTATATTTCAACGAATTCTTTCTAAGCGTCCCGGCAGATCCTTTTTGTGTTTGTGGCCCATAAGTTGGCATTTGTTTTTAAGGTACTGATCCTTCAAATGCTCCTTTTGTTTTGCGGAGATTGAGACTTCCGCGTTCTCTACTGCGTAGCAATGGGTCTCTCTTTTGCCCTGCTCCTCAAAGCAACTTTCAATTAGGGTCCCTTCCCAATATTTTTATTATTATTATCTTTTATAAATAGCACTATTACTACATATATAGGGTCACTGTGGCCTGTAGATTCTATTGTGCGTCGTAGGGCTTCTCAACAAACCCAATATTTGCAACAAACGTTATTATTTGAGATGAGTCTAGTCGTGTATTGTCTAGATATATACTCTATGCCCGCCGTGGAAGGATATCTTTCTTCTGACAAGGGCGAAACACTCTGCAAGTACATGTTGGGAGCTTTCCTTCATATGCCGCGTCAGTAACTTAAGGGAATTCTTGCCCAGTAGGAATATTTTCTTGAGCCTATTTAAGTTATAGAAGTCGAGGATTTTCTTGGCTTGCCGTAAGCCAGTCTATTCCTCGTCTGGACTAGTCCTCTGCTCGTAGCAGCTGTCTAGTAGTCTGTCTCCAAATGCCGCAATAAGGTTCAGTCCCAAATACTGGCCTTGCTGCACTATACCTCACCAGTTCAATAGCTGCTATGTTCCCAGAAATATCTTTGTGCCCCGGGATTCATCTAAGGGAGACTCTGTTCCATTGTCTATGAGTTTGGCTCTGGTTTTATGAACCAACTTTGAATTGATCTACAAGACAGTCACCGCATTGATCTCAGCTTAACTATCTGACCGTATAGCAATGTCTCTGCCTCTAAGCTTCATATATAGGTTAATGTCTACAGACTGCCCGGAACTGAGAAGGACAGAGTTCCGCTTCCTCAAGTCGCACATTCTAAAATGGCTTATCCCAGCTATCAAAACAGAGTCCGAAATACCTCACAAGAGTTGGTCTAAGACAAGACAGATTAAACACTGGACAAAGTGTCCGGTTGTTACATCTCTCGAATACTTTGGCTAAGGTACGATCCTTCTTCTTCCGAACTTCTTCGGACCATGATGGCAACAGAAGTTGTAATGGATGATTGTATCAATCGCCTAATGGCCGAAAGGATTCATTTTAACCATAACGACTAAGCATTCTACATCAGCTCTGTCACTATCTTGCACTTCTTTTAGTATAGCTTTTCATCGAAGACTGGAGCTTTCTGGCATATCTGGCCATATGGAAAGATTGAGCATGAAGATCATATAGGCCGACGTTTTATATAATGCCAAGCAGCTATCTCATCCAACTACATTACATTCCTTCTCGATTGCTTAATTTTACCAACCACTGGAGCACACAGTCTTTATGTGAGCCTGCCAAGAAATCTAAACGAGCCTTTTACACATTAGTTAATATAATATAATAGTGGATTGAGGTCCCAAGAGATGAATCTAGTCTCTTTACCTCCAGTTCCGTTTAAAAAGTTTTTCGCCAAACAGTGTCCTGTAAGGGTATTTAAAGTGCGTCTTCCCACAATTAGTTTTAAGTTACTTTTTGCTTTTGTCGTCGCGACCAAGACAAGATTATAATATAGCATATATTTCCACATCAACTTTTTCAGCCATATGCTAAGTGAGTTTGAAAACATGTCAAAATGTTTTGAAGCTCATTAAAAATGAGCAAGGAATTCATATCCTTCCTGTGGTATTTTTTTTTTGTGTGCTCATATACCATTCACTTGAATAAATAAATAGTGTTAAGTTGTCTAACAAGTTGTCATTAAGCATAATGTGGTTTATTTTGTACTTCTAGGGAGACCAATCCCTTTCCCATACGCCCCTTTGGCTTCACTATTGAGCAAGTGCGTTCGGTACTCGGACGTTCCTATCTCTTTGATAAATGCCAGTTCATCTATCATACCGATAATGTCATGCAGGTGGGTTTAAGAATATAAGTAATACCATGTTTTGGATGTCTAACTATATTCTGTATCTTGCAGCTTATAAGCGAATTTGATAGCCTTATGATGGGCGATGATGTGGACTTTTGCGCCGAATCCATTGCCACCATACATGTGGCCGGGATTATGCTCTATATGTTGAATCATAATGATATAAGTGCTACTCAGACGGAGCGTAGTCTATTTTTACAGCGCTGCTATAACTATATGATATGCTATGAGGAGACCTATGTAGGAATGGTAAACTGGAGTACTTGAGCACCTATTGATCTTTATCTTTTACAGATTCATCAGGTTTGTGAGTTTATATTTGGGCTGCTGGACATGAAAAGCTCCACCAATATGCTTAACGTAATACTTTGTTGCCGTCATGGCGCTCCACTATGCATTATGGGCCAGTTGGTGTGCAGCTGCTTGCTCTGGTCCATCTTGGATAAATTGTTGGACTTGGGTCATGAGAAACATTGGCTGCGTCCGGTAAATATTTAAGAATGCATTTTATATAGCTTTAAATTACGTAAACACAGAGACTACTCCGGTTCAGTGCAAAGCAAGTTTCCTATATTGGATTTTGTTTATGTTAATAATCGTCTGGACTTGAGACTGCTCCAATTCATTTAGAGCAACTGCTCATGTATCAATATGTAGGAAACTTGATATCTAAATTGTTTTATAGTAGACTTCTTATTACTTCTTGTGAAAACTTTGAACTTTTCTTCATATAAAGACCGGAAATTCCAGTCAAATGATCTAAATCTTAAAAAGCTTTTCCAAACTTTTTACAGACGATAAAACCTTGCAAAACGTAATGGGTTGTAGCCAGGTTGGTAGAGACATTGTACCCGGGGTACAATGTACCGAACCCTCTGCGAGGAGTGTTCAAAAAGTATCGCGAAATTTGTGTTCTTTCAAAAATTATTTATTTATTCATGAATATTTATTTTGTCCCCTTCAAAGTAATCCCCATGAGATATTAAACACTTGTGCCAACGGTTTTTCCAATCTTCAAAGCACTTAAAAAAAACATTTTTTTTTTATCTTGTTCAGCTCCTTCTTCGATGCCGTCTTTATCTCGTCAATCGTAGCGTATCGTCGTCCTTTCATGGGCCTCTTCAGTTTAGGGAACAAGAAAAAGTCACAGGGGGCCAGATCTGAGGAATACGGTGGCTGCGGCATCACTAGTGTGTTGTTTTTGGCCAAAAAGTCGCGCACAGGGGCGTTATCGTGGTGCAAAAGCCAGTTTTTGTTCTTCCCAAGTCCGGGCGTTTCTGGCGAATTGCTTCGCGCAAATTGCGCATAACTTGCAGGTAATATTCCTTATTGGCCGTTCTACCCTGGGGCAAGAACTCATGATGCACCACGTTCCTGCAATCGAAGAAAACTGTAAACAAAACTCATTCGACCGAACTTGGCGCGCTTGAGATGATTGACCTTTGGTTTCCACGTCATAGCCATAAGCCCACGATTCGTCACCAGCTATGACCCTCTGGACAAACTTGGGTCGTCGCGGACAGAGTCCAACATCTCATTAGCAATGTTCATGCGATGCTGTTTGCTCGGGCGTCCGGCACGCTCTTCGTCGTTCAAATCTTCTCGGCCTTCTAAGAACATTTTGTACCACCGACGTTGCTCCGGTCCAAGGTAGCTTCTCCGTACGCCACAGTCAACATTCGAAATGCATCCGCGCACTTAATTTCGTTTTTCAAACAAAATTTGATACAGGTTCTTTGATCCATTTTTTTGAATAGGTAAAAATCGAAGACGAGCCAAAACACGTGCAAGCAAAGTAGCTGTCAACAATTAAGTGAACATTCAAAATGGCTGAGCTTGTCGGCATAAGTGAGAGACATGAGTACCAACATAACGCCACAAAAAAATCGAAATTCGAATATACATACGTAACCCGCGAAAATTCAAAATTCGCGATACTTTTTGAACACACCTCGTAGAAGACTTTTTGTTACTTGTGAAATCTTGGAACTTTTTTTCGTGTAAAGACTCGAAATTCTAATAATTGATTAGAAAGCTCTTCCAAACCAAATCACTTTTCAAGGGCCTCTAGGAAACGTTGAAGCCTCGCAAAACGTAATGGGTTGTACCCAGGGTCGTAGAGACAATGTACCCGGGGGACAATGTACCGAACCCTCTATTCCACCAATAGCTTAACCCACAACAGAACAACAGTAATTACACCTTGCCCCTAGAAAACTCTGGGTCCGGGGAATCTCTTCCCCTCTTCTCCCTTTGTCGGGCCTGATTGTACCAAACTTTTGGCAGATTACTACGTCTTAATCTTAGGATAATATTTATTTTTGAAATTTTTTCCGTCGCTCTTTTCTTTCCCAGTATTCACACATCATGATTGCCATTGGTGGCGTTAATCCACCAGTCTATGTAGAATCCTATTTGCATCCACTTAATCTCATAGTGCGCACCATTTCGGCATTGCTCGTTAGCGGACCTTATGGCGCCAAGGAGTCGCAGCTCAAGCTTGTTACCGAAGCGCAGGAATATCTGGTATTTTCATTTTCGGATGCTGCTGTGCTCTCCCGTTGGCTAAACGCCATTCTTGCAGAGCTGCGTCAAGAAATGCATCTTAAGGATGAAATGTCCGAGGAGCGCTTGGTTGTAAGTACATCCATTTGGCTGTGACTTCAACCGGAACTAATACTGTCTTATCTATTACAGGTTTCGGAAGAATGTTGCGAGCTGCTCGAGCTGGTTAATATGCACATGGTTAAGGTGTATCAGGGCTTATACAATCCGAATGTTTCGCCCGACGATGAAGACGAGGGTCTTGGTTGCACATTGGAAGAAATGCTAACCTAAAGTCCTCGATATATGAGCAAACTACACAATTTTGGACATTTTTTGGGCTGCAATTCTTCAAAAGATAGAAATTTTTACACATTTTACACACTGACAGAATGCAATTGAGTTAAAAATTCGATTGCAAAAGGTTCCTGACACTTCCATTAATATGTTGAGGTGAACAATTTTATTTATTTGCAAAGATTGGGTTTCCAGACACTAACATTTGTTCATATTTTTGCAATGGAAACCAAAAAATTTTATGTATCAATATTATTTATTTCACAAAAGCCGCCATTAGTTAAACTAGGCGCTCCTAAGAACATTACAATAAAGCTTCAATTCATTAATAAAGAATATAAAAGCAACAAAAAATATGGTCTATTTTTATTTTTACTCTCAGAAATCGGAATGCAAAAATAGGATTTAGCTGTTTGAACCGAATTTTGATTTAAAAAAGTTATTTTCGTCGATCGGTCCTATGGGAGCTATATGATATAGTCAACCGATTTTGATCAAATTTGGTACAGCGCTTGGGAACAATAAAAAAAACTTTTGAATGGCAAATTTGGTTACGATATCTTCATAAACAAACAAATTATCCATCTAAAACTTTGTTTTTTTTTTCGAGGTCGTCTGAAACACCCCTATGGGAGCTATATAATTTAACCCCGATATCAAAAAAATTAAATAAACTTGTCTCCTATGAAATAATATGGGATCTAATGTGAAAGTTTGGTTGCTCTAGCTCTTACCATCTCTGAGATCCAGGCGTTCAAACGGGCACACGGACATGGGTATATAGACTTCTCTAGTTACCCAGATCATATTTTAGATAACTTTGGGGTGTCTCCGACGACTCCTTCTACATGTTACATACATTTTCGGCTTGCATTATAAAATTCGAAAGGAGTATTCTCTTCCGGAATGACGAATTGCGACGAAGTACAAAGCAACAGACACGAAGTTGATGGGACTTCGGCTCTTGTTGAGAGAGCGTTCCGTGGTCAAGGAGTGGAGAGGAGAGTAAAGCGGCCGCGGCATAGTATAATAATACCAGGTAACATACTGCGGCCGAAGCCTCTTAACGATGTTTACCAAATTTTAGTTTATTTGCGACTGTTCATAAGGAGGGTTGTTCAATGTGTATGTGTATGTAAATTTAGGGAACACGCCGGCAGCATTACTGGATGCTGGGAAAAATCCTATGTCCAAGAGGATGCCGGCTGGGCAATGGACTGTGTACTGGCTCAGGCACCAAAGTCAGGCACATGTCCTTGCACGATCTAGCTGAGGCAACAGCGCAGCAGTATACGGATTTTCATGGAGCCATAGCCAGAGATGCTTGGCAGCAGGCATAAAATTCTGTAAGGTGGTTCCCAAGAACAAAATGCAACCAAACCTCTTCGAACTAGAGTCTTTTAAGGAAACAACTCGAGCTGGGATGTCAGCCCAAACGACGGAGAAAAGCGTGACTGCTACCACCGGCGGGCACGGAGGGAATAATACCCCTCTGCGTGTCGCCAGCAGTGACACCAGTGTACTGGTTGGAGCAGGCCAGGACAGTTGTACAGCTCGTGTCACAACAACAACGGTACGCGATGCCAAATTGTGGCACGGTTCTGCAGTCCTCTCCAAGGAGTCTCCACTCAGACCGCGAACTACAAAGCTAAAGCAGGAAGTGTAGGATGACAGTGGCCAAAGAGACTCTGGAGCACCTCATCTGCCGCTGCCCCGCCTTATGCGCATCAAGACTGAAATATCTGGGAAAGCCCTGGAAGAGGTAGGACACCTCGACGACTAACGTGCGTTGCACACCAGCCGCATCCTCCGGTTCCACAAAAGACTATGTAGTCTATGTGTGACCGAGGGGTCAACCGGTGTAACCTAACCTGACAGAAGTTATCTTTATTGAAAATATTTTAAGAAGCTGTTCTTATAAATAACTAGTTGCGACTTCAGCTGCTTTAGGACCAAATCTTAGGCCAATCGGACAAAGTTGACATTTTTAACTTCAAATGGCCATAACTTCTAAACCAGACGAGATAGAGCAAAAATAACCTCAGATTCGAATCAGTTGCGTCGTCAGCTGCTTCAGGATCAAATCTTATCCCAATCGGACAAAGTTGACATTTTTAACTTCAAATGGCCATAACTTCGAAACGAGACGAGATAGAGCAAAAATAGCCTCAGATTCGAATCAGTTGCGTCGTCAGCTACTTTAGGACCAAATGTTAGGCCAATCGGACAAAGTTGACATTTGCAACTTCAAATAGCCATAACTTCTAAACGAGACGAGATAGCAGACGTTGTCCTGCCCAAACTTCTTGAATAATCTTAAAGTGTATAAACATCGTAAGATTCTCTAGTTAGCTAATCTAGACAACCATAATATTTTTGGATTACTTGATTTTCATGACTCTCTAAAAAGCCGTATGGACGAACGTAAGTATTCTTAAGAGAGTTGGCATCCGTAATAAATTCAATCCCTACAGAAACTACATTTACACCCCTTTGCGACTACGCTCCTGTCCGCACTTAATGTCCAATACCCGGTGATGAACAATTTTCTACTATGCTATATTCACAATATTTATAAAAATGCGTATATCTCACGAACCAATAAACACAAACACATCGCAATAGTCTTAAAACTCTCCGTATTGACAACCTCTAAAACACGCAAAAATTTGATTTGAAATTTATCGACGCGTTCTTGAGAACATCCGTAACAAATACAGCATAAGTTTATATTATATATATAGATTTGTATAAAATTAAAATATAAAACGGAAATGTTAAGGTTGATTTTGGGCCACATTTTTCAACTTCCCTGTTTATAAGCATATTTTTTATTTCCTCTATATTAAATGACTTGACCAAATAACTTAATTAAATAATTTAGCAATTAGAAAAGAATAAAATTATAATTAAACTGTGTCTAAAGTTCTAACAAAGTCAAGGTGAGATTATTAGTTAATCTGCGAATGTACACAATGCCACACTATAAAAAAATATTAAAAATTTTTTCCAAAAATTGAAAAAAAAATGTTAGGGGTGGCAGCCCTTATCACTTAGGGGTAAGATGTTGGCAGATTCTCAGACATACCCAATAGGCACACAAAATTTCATGAGAATCGGTCCAGTCGTTTCGGAGGAGTGTGGGCACTAACATTGTGACACGGGAATTTTATATACATACATACATATAAGATTTAATATTATATTCAATCTGATTAAACAAGTGAATATCAATTATAATCGTTAAAAACGATGATAGCCTTACACAATGGAACTCTTATTTAATTTTTATGATAAACGAGAATGTAAATAATAATTGACGTTTATTTTATTTAATTTAAGACTAATGGTGAAAATGGCGCTTTTAGGTAAAAATAAAATAACATGCCGACTTACCTGCAGTTCAATATTATTTCATTAAATTATCTTTTGCTCTTAAAGCAAATTAATAACAAGTCGTCAATATACACTTTATCCTTAAAAAAAATAACCAATTTGGCTACAGGCATCACAACAAAAAAAAAAACACTGATTACACACACTTTGAAAAAAAAAAAAAAAACTAAACTGCAGCGCGTGACCGACCGTGATGCATGATCCTGCATTAGAATGTTGCGCATTGCGCAGGCTCCTCGCCGTAAACCATTTTTATAAACGCTTTACTTTTACAGGAACTTTTCTGGCCTTTCATTATTTAACTCCTTACAATCCGTTCTCCATACTTCATTTTAATAGCGCTCAATTTAGGCCAAGGTTAGGTTGTGGTAGGATATGATAATACAGCGCTCCTTTATGCACCGCAACGGGATGCATTCGAGGAGCATACAGAAAACTTATTACCACGTCTGCGCGGCTTTGGAAGCTACGCGGAACAGATGCCAAACCTGGCCAAGTACATTTTCTGTACTGAGTTTGCTATTGCAACTTGAATCTTGGCTCATCCAACAGTGCAAGCCAATCTTTGTTTTTTAGCGCGCTAAATACCGCATTAAAATTGAAATCGTTTTTAAACAACACTTGCATATAGACGCCAGTTAAGAATTATGTACACATTTGTGTTGTTTGCTCTTGTCCTTTGGTCGTCATTATTTATTAATTATCTACGTTTATTTGTTTAATAATAATATTAATGATAAGTTCATATTTAGTGGTTAACCGAAGCATTTGGTTTGCCGACTCTTGCGCTCAGCTGTGCATATTTATCGACAAGTTAATGAAACATCGATAACAAATTAATCGGTACTTACATATAGTTGGCAACGCGCATTCAGGCGCTCGCACATGCTTGTGTCGAAACATTTAAGCACAAAACATAAACAAAGCGCAATTTTTGACAACCAATTTTTACAAATTTACAAATTTTCTACATCTACGGCTTTTACATTTATATATATATACAAATAGACCAATTCGTTTGACTAGTCATCAATTGTGAATAGTTTATGTTTATTGTCAAAATCCCAATGCTTTTTGTAGCAGGCGTATTTCTGGACTAAAAAAATAACACCAGCTGAGCGTGTCCGCACAGATTTCGTTGCAGTTTCTCAACCATTTGAAATTCTAATGCAACGATGGCCGAAACGGACGTTACCGCCAAGTAAGTTCTTATTAATAACTATTTAAACATATAACAAATGTCCTTTGCTTACAGCATATGCACTTCATCACGCCTGGGCATGTGTGAGGTTTGCGCCGCCAAGGCTGCACGTTACGCCTGTCCTAAATGCGAGCTTAAGACCTGCTGCGTTGCCTGCGTGCAAATACACAAACGTGAGCTGAACTGTGATGGCAAAAGGGATCGCACCAAGTTTGTGCCACTGAAGCACATGACCGAGCGTGAATTTATGAGCGACTACTGTTTTCTAGAGGAGTGCACGCGCTATACCGAAAATCGCAAACGTGATCATATCAAACGCTATACACATTATCAGAATATCTTACCTGTAACGCAGCATCGCATGCGTGCTGCTGCCCTGGAACGTGGCACACGGCTTAATATAATGCTGCCCAACTTTAGTCGGCACAAGGAGAACAGCTCGTATCTCAACTGGAAGCTTAATCGCTTGTATTGGCGAGTGGAATGGTTGTTTATCAATGCCAGCAGCAATAATAAAGATGGCACAGTCCAAACACCAGCCTGCTTTGTGGACGAGCGTTGTGATGAGGAGAAATTGTTGGGTGAGCTGTTGCTCAAGTATTTGGATCCGCAGCAGGAGACGGCACGTAAGCAGCACAAACTGTTGTGTGACTATCAAAGAGCTGGTGTAGGTCAACTGCAGCTTTTGCTGCGTGCCGAGGGCATTAAACGTAATGCTACGCGTTGTTATGTTTTAGCTGCAGAGAAAACGTTGAGAGAGAATTTGGCAGGCAAAACAATAGTTGAGTTTCCCACTATTTATGTAAGTTATGAGCAGCGACCAATTGGCTTTGACATCATTGAAAGCGGTAAGTTATGGAGTGTAAATAATTAAATGTATTATTTAGTACAAATTTTTTTTTTTTTAACAGATGAAGAGGAGTCAAGTGAAATTTATAACACGGAAGCTGTCAAACGAACAGCACAAGAACCATATAAAAAGGCAAAAAATAGAAAAATGGATGACAATGAACTTCAAGATACTTTCGGTTTAGCAGGCTGCACTGAAGATAACGATGAAGACGACGAGAGTGACAGCGATAATGACACCAATGACCAAGACGTTGATGAAGCGAACGTAGAGGAACTACTTTAATGTTAAAAAAGAAATGCAAGGTGGGCTGTGTTTTTAAATTTTAAAGGATAAGTTTACATTGAAGCTCTTAAGCCAAAACTTATGTGAAACAAACTTTGAAATTAAATTGAACATTCGTATGAAGTTCAAATTAAACTTTATGTAATTTAAAATCGCGCTTTTAATTGCAGAGATACATGAAAATGTATAAAAGTTAATTGTAAACTAGACGTATAAGTTTCTTAGCCAAATCAATTATTTTAGTCCGTGAAACTTTTATTAATCGAATTAAGTGTACTCCTAAGGCCAAGGTTACTATGTAAAAGGCTGAGTGGAGCATGTAAGGATACAAGTTGTCTTAAGTAAAATGTTCACCATTACTTACTAAGTGATTGAGCCATTCGTATGAACACCTTGATCTCGGAGACCATAAAATCTATAAACATGATAACGCAGACGTAGTGCCGGCTTCCATAGGGAACAATTTTGCGGCTTACAACAATATTCAGAAAGCGAACGAAAACAAACGAAAGATGACTCTTTCCGATCTTAAACGAATGGACTAGACAAACTTCTTTTGCCCAGAATGTGGCCATGTAAATTTACAAATTCAATCTACTATAGCAGATTAAGACAGCGATCAACGGATTGCTTTTAGTTGAATGGTATTACACAAGTCAAAGGAGCACATGAATATTGTACGAGTATACTCTACTGTAGGAAATTTGACATGGCAAAGACTTCGCACATGGTCTTTATCATTTACATTGGGTTCCTGAAATAGCGCTCGACTTAGGCAGCTACAGACATCCAATTTCTTTTCTGCTCTCCGCATCTATATCCCTCTGTACCGTGTCAAACCAAAGCTGCTTCGGTCGTAGGGCAGTTCTCCTGCATTCGATGCTCATGCCCCAGCCATCTTAATCTTTGCTGTTTGATTTGAGCGACAATTTTGATATTATTGTATAGACCGTATATTTCTTGATTAAATCGTAACCTCCATTGGCCATTCTCGCAGAATTTTTCGTTCGAATACATTTAATAGCTCCTCATCAGAAGCTGCCATAGCCCAGGTTTCGGCGCCATAGATAGCGATGGGCACAACCAGCTTCTTGTATCTTCATGCTTCGAGATGTTGTTTTTGATCTAAACACATTGAAACACATTCTGCGTTTAATTTCTAGGGTGCTGTTGTTGTTGGAGGTGACATGTGAGCCGAGGTAAACGAACTGCTCAAAGGTGGGGTCGATCGTTGGGGTGCGTGACTAGTGACGATTCCCTAACTGGAGGATCCAAGTAGCTCTCAACTTCCAGCTTAACGCAAGGCACCCTCTGGTTACTGCAGGGGTGAACTAATGTGTGAGCTAAAATATCAAAAAAGCCTGGGATAAAAACTCGACAGACAGCCAAAACATTTTTAAAATAAACATCGGAGTAGGATTTTTATTAAACTATTGAAATTGACATATTGTTAAATTTAAGTATAACAAAACAAAAACAGCGAGCGTGTCGGCTCAACTTAAGTGTGGTGAGAAAAATCTCAGCATCAAAGTATTACTTCAAATCAATTTTTTCATTTTTTTTATTTATATGTTTTGGATTTTCTGCTAGATGCAGCAGAAAAAATTATTATGAGAACACAAGTTCAGAAGACATTTCGTAAGAAAACTTATTTTCGGCAACATCTATGTATAAAGAATTTTATTCTTATTATTCTTCGTCCTTATCCGCGAATTTCATATTGACCAGGACGAGCTCATTGAAGTTATTTGTTAGTTCCTTCATCGCGTCCTGATCAAGTACAAAACAACAGTTTGGATAATTGGACAACATATGCCGAACACCCTTAAACTTGGACAAAGGCATCAAATCCAGTTTAAAATCCTTCGGTGTACGCTGTGCCTCTGCATACATATGCATTTGCACGGATACATTCTTAAGGTAATCGTCTCGTGTCATGAGCCAAAACACATATATTTTTATGGCGCACTTCTTTGGATCCTTGATGCAGCGTTGGCAGCCCTGGCTAGCTTCACGGTTCATGCAAATCATTATCTGACTATGCATGAACAGAACAGGCAGATGATCGGCCATAAACAAAATATTAAATGGCAACATTACGTTTCGCACTTGGGACGGTCTGGGGATCTCAGACTTGGCCTTCTGTGCCAAGCCTATGACGTACAGGCAAAACACTTCCTCCGGTGCATAAAAATCCAAGTGTAACGCATGGGTGAAGATATCCAGCGGATAAAGCTCCGCCCAACGTCGACAATGATGTGTCACAAAGTGCGACATTAAATTTCGTTCACACAGTCCTGCGCCACAGCCCTCCACAGGACAAAAAGCTACAAACGGTAGCTTCAAATTGGGCATATCATATTTGCGTATTCCAATCTTATGAGGATTAATGGCCAGTGTATCAGGCCTTGGCACTACGCCATCATTATTAAACCAGTAATATTCGTCAATAGTGGGTGCCAATATATTCTGTTCGTTTGACAAGTTCCGCTCAGCGCGTTCTTCAGCAAATTCCAGTGGCTCCTCAAGCAACAGATGAAGTCTGCGCTCATTGGTCAGAGCCCAATCGAGTAAAGCGCTGCTGCAGATCGGCTCAGTGTGGCCAGCGGGATAATTCTCCTCAATAAAATGCTCCAGCAAGTGCGCAGCGAAGCGTGCTCTGAGCAAGTGGCGCTTCAAAATGTGTTTATGAGTATCGGTAACCCCTTGGAACAGCATGCGTATCTGGGCCGTAAGCATGTAATAGCTTTGAAGACCCGTACGGGGCAGTGGTTCCGATCGTACATTGTACTTTTTCTCATAGCTTTCAGTGCGTTGCATCAAATTTTCATACGCTTCTTTGTATTTGTCAGCATCGTGCGGCTCTCCAGATTTTGGCAGCAGTTGCTCCAGATATTCAGGATGCTTAACAAGCATGTGCGCGGCAAAGAATCCATCGTTCACGTACATACAAAAGCGTGTGTACTGTTCATGTTTGCGAGTTGTGTAAAAATACACCAAGAAGGGAACGACGCGCTCGTCAATTACGCAGTCTTCCGGCTTTTGCCCCTTGTCCTGCTCATGTATTGCCATATGAGCAATACGGTCCAGTATCTCAATGGACTGGCTGTCCAGTTCAAAATATGCTCGAAAGTCGTCTTGTGGGGGTATTTTTTGTATTTCCGCTGTAAGGAATATGTTACTAAAATTATAAGGATATTTATAGTTTAAAAGTACGTACGTAATGGTGTGTCCGGTTCCAGCTCTATTAAATTGATGCCGACAGTTTTTTTTAAGGTTTGCGTGGACGAACCTTCACTCGATACCGTAGACACCAATTTATGTATTTTTCGATAATTTTTAAAGCCCGAAAAATACTCCTGGAACACTTTACAATCATCATTTTGGAGTAGTTCCTCCAATTCTTCTTCTTCCAAGGTCGACTCTACATCGACATTAGTCGGCATGCATGTATGCGTGGGAAAAGCTTTCGGTTCGAATTGACTGTAGATGCTGGATGTTGAAGTCGACGATATTTTAACCAATGAAGACTCCTGCGCCACAAGCAGTTGCTGCTGTTGCGACCCAGATCCTTGAATGAGCCCTCCAGCGACAATCTCTTCAAGTTCCCGTCCCATACCTTTAGCTTTGTCTAATGAAATTAGGGCAGCATTTAATAGTAATCAATAACTTTGCTAAATTATAAATTTACCTTTTCCCGCTATCTTTATTGTAAGAACGTTCGAGTTCTCGTCAGGCATTGGCGGCGACTTGAATTCAGTGTGACTTTTCACCGATTTTAGCTGGTCTTTTACCTCGACCTTTGACGACGACTCTTTTTCAGTAGGAGCTGGAATAGAGTCCTGGGCTTCTGCGAGTTCTTGCTTTGTTGTTTTGGTGTCCCCGACTGCAGATGCGATGTCATTAAATCAAAAGCAATAATATTAAGTACGTAAAAGTACGTACCCATTTTTGTAATGTCCATATTGAAGCGTCTCTTCAAATTAAGCGACGTGCAAATAAAAAAAAAACTGTTTTTCTATCAACCAAAAATTATTTTTTTATTCCCGTGGTTAGCGTTCGAGACAACTATTCCTTGAATATGTCGTGCAAAGTAATAGACTTTTTCTGATATAAATTTTTTCTGCTTTGAACACACAACACGAAGTCTCAATGCGAGTGAAAAATAATTTTTCTTTTATAATGGGATTGTTTTTTCAAAGCTTACTACACACAATTTTCATGTCTTTATACGAGTGAAAAATAATTTTACTTTTATAAATTTTTTCTGATATAAATTTTTTCTGCTTTGAACACACAACACGAAGTCTGACTGCGAGTGAAAAATAATTTTTATTTTATAATGGAATTGTTTTTTCAAAGCTTACTACACACAATTTTCAAGTCTGACTGCGAGTGAAAAATAATTTTGAAGTGAAATAAATCGTACGATAGACGATCCCAATAAAAGTCGAAACAGCAGGGCACATAATAAAATCGAAATACGACGCGCTCGATAAACAGTCGTGCTGTACGACACGCTGTATAGTGTATGCCTTGCTTAAAAGTTTCGATTTTTATTGGGATCGTCTATCGTACGATTTATTTCACGGTTAAAGTCTATCGAAAAGTAGTCGTCTATGCCAGAATTGTGAGATGCGAAAAATGCAAATTACTTCGCGCAATTTATAAATTTCATAAATAGACTAAAACATGGAGGACACTGGAGTAATGCGCGATTTTGTTGATACATACAAGAGAATGACCGATTTATGGATGTTCCCGCCAAGTAAGTTCTTATTAATAACTATTTAAACATACACTGCCCGACAACCGATTAGCACACTCTCTAACCTATCAGTTTAAAGGCAAATAACTCAGAACTCTGAATATGTTTCATGCATATTACTTTTTATTCTATTCTTCATCATTTTTACTCATTCTGAGAATAATCTTGAGTTCTGGAATTGAACCGTTATTTTGTTTTGCTGTTTTCTTTGAAGTGCGACAAAAATGCATGCATTTTTTTGCGACAGCCGATTAGCACATTTTCGCTTTAGTGTCAATTTTTGCGCATAGGTTGCGGTGTCTGACTGATTAAAGTTATTATTTACTTATTGTGATCGATTATCAATAAAATAAAGTAATAATGGGAAAAGCAAAACCGTTGGATGAGTCTGAAAAAGCCAAAATCAAGGCTTACAGGGAGTGTGGTCACTCGATTCTTCAAATATCCAAAAATATTAAACGCAGCCGTAAAGTTATTACCTCATACATAAACAATGAGGATACCTATGGAAAAAACATGAAAGGTCGGCCCTCATCAGTAATAACAGCAGCTGACAAGCGAATTATATTAAGGCACGCATCTAATTCTCACGACTCCGCCGCCAAAATAAAAGAAAAAACTGGTGTTAAAGCGTGCGTTCGGACTGTACAAAGAGTTATATCGAAAGCTGAACATATAAAGCGTCTAAAACTAAAGAAAAAACCACCACTAAACCAACTTCGCAAGATGCAACGGCTCGATTTCTGTCGATCGAATATGACCTGGACCAAGGAGTGGGAGCGTGTAGTCTTTTCGGATGAAAAGTTAATTTGGAGGGTCCTGACGGCTATGCCTACTACTTTCATGATCTCAGAAAGGAAGAGCATACCTTAGATCGGTTGCACAGCCGTGCAGGTGGTGTCATGGTCTGGGGCGCAATTACTTACTTTGGCACCATAGAACTGCAATTTTTAACCAGCCGAATGAATGCCATTGCGTACAAAGGTGTTCTGGAAACGGCTTTTCCTGCAGTCAAGGATATTTTCGGACCCTTGGAATGGAAGTTCCAGCAGGATAACGCACCTATCCACACAGCCAGGATCGTAAAATCCTGGATTGAGGGTCAGAACGTGGAATTGCTAGCATGGCCGCCTTACTCGCCCGACCTGAATATTATAGAAAATGTTTGGGGATGGCTAGCACGCAAGGTGTACGAGTCCGGCAGACAATGTTCAACTGAAGCTGAACTCATTGAAGGAATTAAAAGGTCCTGGGAGGCTATTTCACTCGACTACATTAAAAAATTATATGACTCCTTACCAAGTCGGATGTATGAAGTCATACTTAACCGTGGAGGCTCAACACATTATTAAATATTTTACAGAACACATCAAAAATGTTGAAACTAATTTAAAAAAATTATTTGAATGAACTTTGAATCTATTTTTTTTTGTTATTTAAAGTTTTCAGTTGACTGTGCTAATCAAATGTCGCAAAAATGAAAGTTAATTTTTTATGTTAAGTTTGATTAAATTCATTTAATATGTTATTAATAAAGTTAATATCATATCTTCCATTTATTCTCGTGTATAATTTTGTATTCTTTTAATGGAAAAAAGATTCAACTTGAAAGTTTTATTCGTTTTCTTGATATTTAGCTCTTAAGACGCGGAGCATAGGGTGTGCTAATCGGTTGTCGGGCAGTGTATAACAAATGTCCTTTGCTTACAGCATATGCACTTCATCACGCCTGGGCATGTGTGAGGTCTGCGCCGCCAAGGCTGCACGTTACGCCTGTCCTAAATGCGAGCTTAAGACCTGCTGCGTTGCCTGTGTGCAAATACACAAACGTGAGCTGAACTGTGATGGCAAAAGGGATCGCACCAAGTTTGTGCCACTGAAGCACATGACCGAGCGTGAATTTATGAGCGACTACTGTTTTCTAGAGGATACCAAAAAACTGCCCAACTTTAGTCGGCACAAGGAGAACAGCTCGTATCTTAATAGGAAGCTTAATCGCTTGTATTGGCGCGTGGAATGGTTGTTTATCAATGCCAGCAGAAATAGTAAAGATGGCACAGTCCAAACACCAGCCTGCTTTGTGGACGAGCGTTGTGATGAGCAGAAATTGCTGGGTGAGCTGTTGCTCAAGTATTTGGATCCGCAGCAGGAGACGGCGTGTAATCAGCACAAACTGTTGTGTGATTATCAAAGAGCTGGTGTAGGTCAATTGCAGCTCTTACTGCGAGCCGAGGGCATTAAACGTAATGCTACGCGTTGTTATATTTTAGCTGCAGAGAAAACGTTGAGAGAGAATTTGGCAGGCAAAACAATAGTTGAGTTTCCCACTATTTATGTAAGTTATGAGCAGCGACCAATTGGCTATGACATCAATGAAAGCGGTAAGTTATGGAGTGTAGATAATTAAATGTATTATTTAGTATACACTTATATTTTTGTTAACAGATGAAGAGGACTCAAATGAAATTTACAACACGGAAAGTGTCAAACGAACAGCACAAGAACTATAAAAAGGCGAAAAATAGAAAAATGGATGACAATGAACTTCAAGATACTTTCGGCTTGGCAGGCTGCACTGAAGACAACGATGAAGACGACGAGAGTGACAGCGATAATGACACCAATGACCATGACGTTGATGAAGCGAACGTAGAGGAACTACTTTAATGTTAAAAAAGAAATGCAAGGTGGGCTGTGTTTTTAAATTTTAAAGGATAATTTTACATTGAAGCTCTTAAGCCAAAACTTATGTAAAACAAACTTTGAAATTAAATTGAACATTCGTATGAAGTTCAAGTTAAACTTTATATAATTTGAAATCGCGCTTTTAATTGCATAGAAACATGAAGATGTATAAAAGTTAATTGTAAACTAGACGTATAAGTTTCTTAGCCAAATCAATTATTTTAGTCCGTGAAACTTTTATTAATCGAATTAATGTACTCCTAAGGCCAAGGTTACTATGTAAAAGGCTGAGTGAAACGAAAGATGACTCTTTCCGATCTTAAACGAATGGACTAGACAAACTTCTTTTGCCCAGAATATGGCCATGTAAATTTACAAGTTCAATCTACTATAGCAGCTTAAGACAGCGATCAACGGATTGCATTACACAAGTCAAAGGAGCACATGAATATTATACGAGTATACTCGACTTAGGCAGCTACAGACAGCCAATTTCTTCTTCTATAGCGCGAAGAACCCGATGTGGGTTTAGGCCTGTATCACTCGCCTCCATTCCTACCTGCTCTCCGCTTTATTTTTCCAGTCGCGGATGCCCAGCGCATCTATATCCCTCTGTACCGTGTCAAACCAACGCTGCTTCGGAC